>JAEVFF010000486.1:274690-297512 GCA_018901945.1 Pugionium dolabratum
ACTATAACGCAACTTGATTTAATAGATAACAAGACTCCAATTGTAACAAAACACAATGAACTGAAAGATACACAAGAACTTGAAAACGAAAGACTCAATAACCAAAACATAGAATAATGTATACGATCTAGAAAATTATGGTGATCAAGTATAATGTGACATCATAAACGGAGGAATCGAAAGACCCCAATAACCAAAACAAAATGGATCAATCAACATATTTTCATAACAAAAAAAAATGAAAAACGTAAACGTAAGACTACGTAACACATGTTCATAAAGAAAAGAGAAACAGGAGGTTAGATACATAGTGATAACATAGAATAAAAAATGGGGTTAATAAGAATTCGTCTCTAAACTGATAGAAATATTTACATCTTCATCCCGAATGAACTTTAACATTTTAGGTATTACAATATCGTAGAAACGGAAAAATAAGTTTAAAGTTTTAGAATTTTCTGAATAACATTCTTTACTCATATTGGATTGACTCAAAAGAAACACATCAAGTTTTTAGAAATTTTGATCAAATAAATCATGAAGGACTAATTTGACTGATTACTAGAGCGCCAATAAATGTTTTTTCGGATATCACCATGATCGGCTAACAATGATCTTTTAACTAGTTGGTTAACTTGACACGTCAACACTAAATCGCCCATAACTTTTTATTTAGAGCTCAGAATGAGATGAATCCAACGCCCACATTAAACTAACTTAATTTTCTATATTATGACCAGCTTTGAGACTAAAATAGATAAGGAAAAGTCTCCGTATTAACATATCTTTCACAAAATGCGTAATACTATGAATTCTTCTTTATTGATTGACCTTCACCCAAACGACCGGAGTTTCTAATCTCATATGTGAGTGTTATATTTTTCACCACAAAATGAAACTTACTCCATTTTTAGTTATATATCCAAAGTTTAACAATTATTGGAAAAGTGTCCATCCATTACAATCTATTCCAAAACGAATTTTCTTCTCCCTTCAAGTTGTGTCTTCAACTCATGTGGGTTAAGCCGCTCACAAAAACCAATATGAAGCCATATAGATCAACAAAAGAAACATATACAATAGGAATACTATAATGCAACTTGATTCAAGAGATAACAAGACTCCAAATGTAACAAAACACAACGAATTGAAAGATACACAAGAACTTGAAAACGAAATATTCGATGCTAATCAAACACCTACTGGATGCAAAATATATACGATCTATAAAATTATGGTGATTAAGTATAATGTGACATCATAAACGGAGGAATCTAAAGACACCAATAACTTAAACAACATGGATCAAGCAACATATTTTCATAACAAAAAAATGAGAAACCTAAACGTAAGACTACGTAACACATGTTCACAAAGAAAAGAGAAACATGAGGTTCGATACAGAGTGATAACATAAAATAAAGAATGGGGTTAATAAGAATTCGTCTCTAAATGGATAGAAACATTGAAATATTTATCCCGAAGTAATATTAACATTTTAGGTATTACAATAACGTATAAACAGAAAAATGTGTTCAAATTTTTAAAACTTTCTGAATTAAATTCTCTACTCATATTGGATTGACTCAAAACAAACACATCATATTTATAGAAATTTTGATCAAACAAATCATGAAGAACTAATTTGACTCATCACAAGAGCGCCACGAAATTCCGTTTATGATATCACCGTGATCGGCTAACAATGATAATTTTAACTAGTGGGTAACCTTGACACGTCCACCCTAAATCGCCCATAACTTTTGATTTAGAGCTCAGAATGACATGAATCCAAAACCCACATTAAGCTAACTTAATTTTCTATATTATCACAAGTTTTGAGACTAAAATAGATAAGGAAAACTCTCCGTATTAACATATCTTTCACAAACTCTGTAATACCATGAATTCTGCGCTATCGATAGACCTTCACCCAAACGACCGAAGTTTCTAATCTCATATGTGAGTGTTATATTGTTCACCATAAAATGAAACTTACTCCATCTTCAGTTATGTATCCAAAGTTTAAAAATTATTGGAAAAGTGTCCATCAATTACAATCTATTCCAAAAGGAATTTTCTTCTCCCTTCAAGTTGTGTCTTCAACTCATGTGGGTTAAGCCGCACGCAAAAACAATATGAAGCCATATAGATCAACAAAAGAAACATATACAATAGGAATACTATAATGCAACTTGATTCAAGAGATAACAAGACTCCAAATGCAACAAAACGCAACGAATTGAAAGATACGCAAGAACTTGAAAATGAAATATTCGATGCTAATCAAACACGTACTGGATGCAAAATATACACAATCTATAAAATTATGGTGATCAAGTATAATGTGACATCATAAACGGAGGAATCTAAAGACACCAATAACTTAAACAACATGGATCAAGCAACATATTTTCATAAAAAAAAATGAGAAACCTAAACGTAAGACTACGTAACACATGTTCACAAAGAAAAGAGAAACATGAGGTTCGATACATAGTGATAACATAAAATAAAGAATGGGGTTAATAAGAATTCGTCTCTAAATGGATAGAAAAATTGAAATATTTATCCCGAAGTAATATTATCATTTTAGGTATTACAATAACGTATAAACAGAAAAATGTGTTCAAATTTTTAAAACTTTCTGAATTAAATTCTCTACTCATATTGGATTGACTCAAAACAAACACGTCATATTTATAGAAATTTTGATCAAACAAATCATGAAGAACTAATTTGACTGATCACAAGAGCGCCAAGAAATTTCGTTTATGATATCACCGTGATCGGCTAACAATGATCATATTAACTAGTTGGTCAATTTGACACATCCACCCTAAATCGCCCATAACTTTTGCTTTAGAGCTCAGAATGACATGAATCCAACACCCACATTAAGCTAACTTAATTTTCTATAATATGACAAGTTTTGAGACTAAAATAGATAAGGAAAACTCTCCGAATTAACATATCTTTCACAAACTGTGTAATACCATGAATTCTGCGCTATCGATAAACCTTCACCCAAACGACCGGAGTTTCTAATCTCATATGCGAGTGTTATATTTTTCACCACAAAATGAAACTTACTCCATTTTTAGTTATATATCCAAAGTTTAACAATTATTTGAAGAGTATCCATCCATTACAATCTATTCCAAAACAAATTTTCTTCTCCCTTCAAGTTGTGTCTTCAACTCATGTGGGTTAAGCCGCTCGCAAAAACCAATATGAAGCCATATAGATCAACAAAAGAAACATATACAATAGGAATACTATAATGCAACTTGATTCAAGAGATAACAAGACTACAAATGCAACAAAACACAACGAATTGAAAGATGCACAAGAACTTGAAAACAAAATATTCGATGCTAATCAAACACCTACTGGATGCAAAATATACACAATCTATAAAATTATGGTGATCAAGTATAATGTGACATCATAAACGGAGGAATTTAAAGACACCAATAACTTAAGCAACATGGATCAAACAACGTATTTTCATAACAAAAAATGAGAAACCTANATACCATGAAATCCGCGCTATCGATAAACCTTCACCCAAACGACCGGAGTTTCTAATCTCATAAGTGAGTGTTATATTGTTCACCATGAAATGAAACTTACTCCACCTTCACTTATGAATCCAAAGTTTAACAATTATTGGAAAAGTATCCATCTATTACAATCTATTCCAAAACGAATTTTCTTCTCCCTTCAAGTTGTGTCTTCAACTCATGTGCGTTAAGCCGCTCGCAAAAAAAATATGAAGCCATATAGATCAATAAAAGAATGATATACAATAGGAATACTATAATGCAACTTGGTTCAAGAGATAACAAGACTCCAAATACAACAAAACACAACGAATTGAAAGATACACAAGAACATGAAAACGAAATATTCGATGCTAATCAAACACCTACTAGATGCAAAATATACACGATCTATAAAATTCTGGTGATGAAGTATAATGTGACATTATCAACGGAGGAATCTAAAGACACCAATATCTTAAACAACATGGATCAATCAACATATTTTCATAACAAAAAAATGAGAAACCTAAACGTAAGACTACGTAACCCATGTTCACAAAGAAAAGAGAAACATGAGGTTCGATACATAGTGATAACATAGAATAAAGAATGGGGTTAATAAGAATTCGTCTCTAAATGGATAGAAACATTGAAATCTTTATCCCGAGGTAACATTAACATTTTAGGTATTACAATAACGTATGAACAGAAAAATGAGTTCAAATTTTTATAACTTTCTGAATTACATTCTCTACTGATATTGGATTGACTCAAAACAAACACATTATATTTATAGAAATTTTGATCAAACAAATCACGAATAACTAATTTGACTGATCACAGGAGCGCCAAGAAATTTCGTTTATGATATCACCGTGATCGGCTAACAATGATCATTTTAACTAGTTGGTCAACTTGACACATCCACCCTAAATCGCCCATAACTTTTGATTTAGAGCTTAGAATGAAATGAATCCATCGCCCACATTAAACTAACTTAATTTGCTATATTATGACCAGTTTTGAGACTAAAATAGATAAGCAAAAGTCTCCGTATTAACATATCTTTCACAAACTGTGTAATACCATGAAATCCGCACTATCTTTAAACCTTCACCCAAACAACCGGAGTTTCTAATCTCATATGTGAGTGTTATATTGTTCACCATAAAATGAAACTTACTTTACCTTCAGTTATGTATCCAAAGTTTTACAATTATTGGAAAAGTGTCCATCCATTACAATCTATTCCAAAAAGAATTTTCTTCTCCCTTCAGTTGTGTCTTCAACTCAAGTGGGTTAAGCCGCTCGCAAAAACAAATATGAAGCCATATAGATCAATAAAAGAAACATATACAATAGGAATACTATAATGCAACTTGATTGAAGAGATAACAAGACTCCAAATGCAACAAAATACAACGAATTGAAAGATACACAAGAACATGAAAACGAAATATTCGATGCTAATCAAACACCTACTGGATGCAAAATATACACGATCTATAAAATTCTGGTGATCAAGTATAATGTGACATCATAAACGGAGGAATCTAAAGACACCAATAACTTAGACAACATGGATCAATCAACATATTTTCATAACAAAAAAATGACAAACCTAAACGTAAGACTACGTAACACATGTTCACAAAGAAAAGAGAAACATGAGGTTCGATACATAGTGATAACATAGAATAAATAATGGAGTTAACAAGAATTCGTATCTAAATGGATAGAAACATTGAAATCTTTATCCCAAAGTAAAGTGTTGTTCGTTTCTCTACCGCAGCGTCTGCGGCAGCGACCTGCGGTCAAACGCTGCGGTTAGACGCAACAATATTGTTGTTCGTTTGATCGCCGCAGGTTGTCGTCGCAGGTTGTATCGCAATTGTTTGATCGCAAACGCTATAATTTCACAGCGATTAAAAATTTTGATCGCAGCTTTCTGCGGTCGACCGCAACGTTTGACCGTAGGAACCTGCGGCGGTCAAACGAACAACGTTTGGCCGCATGACGCAGCCGCAGGTTCCTGCGGCTACGAAACGAACAGGCCTTAACATTAACATTTTAGGTATTACAATAACTTAGAAACAGAAAAATGGGTTCAAAATTTTAAAACTTTCTGAATTACATTCTCTGCTCATATTGGATTGACTCAAAACAAGCACATCATATTTTTAGAAATTATGATCAAACAAATCATGAAGAACTAATTTGACTGATCACAAGAGCGCCAAGAAATTTCGTTTATGATATCACCTTGATCGGCTAACAATGATCATTTTAACTAGTTGGTCAACTTGACACATCCACCCTAAATCACCCATAACTTTTGATTTAGAGCTTAGAATGAAATGAATCCAACGCCCACATTAAACTAACTTAATTTGCTATATTATGACCAAGTTTTGAGACTAAAATAGATAAGCAAAAGTGTCCGTATTAACATATCTTTCACAAACTGTGTAATACCATGAAATCCGCGCTATCGATAAACCTTCACCCAAACGACCGGAGTTTCTAATCTCATAAGTGAGTGTTATATTGTTCACCATGAAATGAAACTTACTCGACCTTCACTTATGTATCCAAAGTTTAACAATTATTGGAAAAGTATCCATCTATTACAATCTATTCCAAAACGAATTTTCTTCTCCCTTCAAGTTGTGTCTTCAACTCATGTGCGTTAAGCCGCTCGCAAAAAAAATATGAAGCCATATAGATCAATAAAAGAATGATATACAATAGGAATACTATAATGCAACTTGGTTCAAGAGATAACAAGACTCCAAATACAACAAAACACAACGAATTGAAAGATACACAAGAACATGAAAACGAAATATTCGATGCTAATCAAACACCTACTGGATGCAAAATATACACGATCTAAAAAATTCTGGTGATCAAGTATAATGTGACATCAAAACGGAGGAATCTAAAGACACCAATAACTTAAACAACATGGATCAATCAAATATATCTTCATAAAAAAAAATGAGAAACCTAAACGTAAGACTACGTAGCACATGTCCACAAAGAAAAGAGAAACATGAGGTTCGATACATAGTGATAACATAAAATAAAGAATGGGGTTAATAAGAATTCGTCTCTAAGTGGATAGGAACATTGAAATCTTTATCCCGAAGTAACATTAACATTTTAGGTATTAAAATAACGTATAAACAGAAAAATGAGTTCAAATTATTAAAACTTTCTGAATTCCATTCTCTACTCATATTGGATTGACTCAAAACAAGCACATCATATTTTTAGAAATTCTGATCAAACAAATCATGAAGAACTAATTTGACTGATCACAAGAGCGCCAAGAAATTTCGTTTATGATATCACCGTGATCGGCTAACAATGATCATTTTAACTAGTTGGTCAACCTGACACGTCCACCCTAAATCGCCCATAACTTTTGATTTAGAGCTCAGAATGACATGAATCTAAAACCCACGTTAAGCTAACTTAATTTTCTATATTATGACAATTTTGAGACTAAAATAGATAAGGAAAACTCTCCGTATTAACATATCTTTCAGAAACTGTGTAATACCATGAATTCTGCGCTATCGATAGACCTTCACCCAAACGACCGGAGTTTCTAATCTCATATGTGAGTGTTATATTGTTCACCATAAAATGAAACTTACTCCATCTTCAGTTATGTATCCAAAGTTTTACAATTATTGGAAAAGTGTCCATCCATTACAATCTATTCCAAAACGAATTTTCTTCTCCCTTCAAGTTGTGTCTTCAACTCAAGTGGGTTAAGCCGCTCGCAAAAACAAATATGAAGCCATATAGATCAATAAAAGAAACATATACAATAGGAATACTATAATGCAACTTGATTGAAGAGATAACAAGACTCCAAATGCAACAAAACACAACGAATGGAAAGATACACAAGAATATGAAAACGAAATATTCGATGCTAATCAAACACCTACCGGATGCAAAATATACACGATCTATAAAATTCTGGTGATCAAGTATAATGTGACATCATAAACGGAGGAATCTAAAGACACCAATAACGTAAACAACATGGATCAATCAACATATTTTCATAACAAAAAAATGACAAACCTAAACGTAAGACTACGTAACACATGTTCACAAAGAAAAGAGAAACATGAGGTTCGATACATAGTGATAACATAGAATAAAGAATGGAGTTAATAAGAATTCGTATCTAAATGGATAGAAACATTGAAATCTTTATCCCGAAGTAACATTAACATTTTAGGTATTACAATAACGTAGAAACAGAAAAGTAGGTACAAAATTTTAAGTCTTTCTGAATTACATTCTCTGCTCATATTGGATTGACTCAAAACAAGCACATCCTATTTTTAGAAATTATGATCAAACAAATCATTAAGAACTAATTTGACTGATCACAATAGCGCCAAGAAATTTCGTTTATGATATCACCGTGATCGGCTAACAATGATCATTTTAACTAGTTGGTCAACTTGACACATCCACCCTAAATCACCCATAACTTTTGATTTAGAACTTAGAATGAAATGAATCCAACGCCCACATTAAACTAACTTAATTTGCTATATTATGACCAGTTTTGAGAATAAAATAGATAAGCAAAAGTCTCCGTATTAACATATCTTTCACAAACTGTGTAATACCCTGAAATCCGCGCTATCGATAAACCTTCACCCAAACGACCGGAGTTTCTAATCTCATATGTGAGTGTTATATTGTTCACCATGAAATGAAACTTACTCCATCTTCAGTTATGTATTCAAAGTTTAACAATTGTTGGAAAGGTGTCCATCCTTTACAATCTATTCCTAAACGAATTTTCTTCTCCCTTCAAGTTGTCTCTTCAACTCATGAGGGTTAAGCCGCTCGCAAAAACCTATATGAAGCCATATAGATCAATAAAAGCAACATATACAATAGGAATACTATAATGCAACTTGATTCAAGAGATAACAAGACTCCAAATGCAACAAAACACAACGAATTGAAAGATACCCAAGAACTTGAAAATGAAATATTCGATGTTAATCAAACACCTACTGGATGCAAAATATACACGATCTANCCTTGTTCATTCTCTTGGGTATCTTGTGAACTACTTGAGGTTCTTGCTTCTTCGTGTCTTGAATCCTTTAGCAGATCATTTCCCAAATGATCCAAGAGAAACCTCAATCGTAGCCAAATCAGAAGGTGACCTTGAGAGATCCTTCAATCCTTCCCAATCTTTCTGATCATAATAGCTTTGTTCTTCTATGAACTTGACATCTCTAGACCCATATGTCCTGTTGTTGCTCGGATCATAGCACTTATAACCCTTTTGTGTTGTCGAATATCCAAGGAACATACACTTGATGCTCTTTGCCTCCAACTTGTTTCATAGATCACCTGGAACATACACAAAGCACACACACCCAAATACACGTAAATGATCAATGGAAGGTTTAGTTTTATTGAGTACCTCAAATGGGGATATATCTTGCAAGACTTTGGTTGGAATCCGATTGATGAGGTAGTAAGCAACCAAGACTGCATCTCCCCAAAAACTTTTAGGAACATTGGTATGAAACATCATGGATCTTGCTACTTCCATTAAGTGTCGGTTCTTCCTTTCAGCAACTCCATTTTTTTGTGGTGTGTGTGGACAGCTAGTTTGATGTAGTATTCCATGTTTGTTTAGATGAGCTTTGAATCTTTGACTTGTGTATTCCCCTCCATTATCTGATCTTAACACTTTTATCTTGGCATTGAATTGATTAGTAACATAATTATGAAAGTTTATAAATGCCTCATAAACCCTATCTTTAGATGAAAGTAATGTAACCCATGTATATTTCGATTTCTCATCTATAAAGGTCACAAAGTATTTATTCCTATCTCTAGACATGTAAGGTGAGGTCCAAACATCGGAATGTACTAAATCAAAGCAATGCTCATAAAATTGTAGACGATTTAGGGAAAACAACACGACAATGTTTGCCAAGGATACAAGCCTCACAAACTGAGTGATCATAAGCGACATTAGGAATTATTAAGCTTAAAGCACGAGCATGAGGATGTCCTAATCTAGCATGCCATAAGACATCTTTATTAGCCAAAACACAGGATTTGAAAGCTAAGGAATCCAAATTGCTTGGAGGGTCTTCAAGAACATAGAGCTCATCTTGAGTTACACCACCTCCAAGTATCTTACCACTTTTACTATCCTGAAAGTAAACATTGTTAGGCCCAAATGTAACATTGCAATTGAGGTCTTTAGTAGCCTTTTTGACAGAAACTAGATTAGACTTAAATTTAGGTACAAAAGAATGCATTAGTTTCTTTGTCAAATAGTCTTAATTTTCCGGTTCCTTCAATTGGAATACCCTTACCATCAGCTATAGTTACTTGTCCTAGACATGGTTCAATGTTCTTTAACAAACTAGCATTGCTAATCATATGGTGAGAAGCACCTGAATCCACTACCAACTTATGATCTGGTTTATCAAGCGATTTATGGGAGTAGAGTGTGATACCGGAGAGTTTTGGGGCATAGGCCTTGATGAGATCCTCCAAGTCACTCTTCTTAACATACTCCATGGATACATTCATAGCTAGCTCCCCTCCTTGGTTGGATGAACTTGCCGGTTCAGTCGCAACCATTTTAGAGATGTTAGCCTTTGAATCCTTGAACCGGTTTGGCTTGAGATGAGGATGAAGTATCCAGCACTTGTCCTTGATGTGGCCATTCCTCTTACAATGCTCACACATCACACTCTTCCTATCTTCTTGCTTAAACACGCTTTTGTTGGCCATGACTAGTTCTCCTTTACCACCAAACAAACCAATGTTGCCTTGCTCCCTTTGAATCCGTGAGCACACCTCTTTGAAATCAGGGAGTTTTGGCTCTCTCAGGATGGACTTAATCACATCCTTAAAGGCTGGATTTAGGTTGAGAAGGAGCCCAATATCTTGTCTTGTTCCTTCCTTTCATTAAGCACCTTTGGATCCATAGAACTTGGTCTCAACATGTCAAGCTCGGACCATGTTGACTGGAACTTGCCCAGAAATTTTGTGAACTCCATATCCTCTTGGTGTAGATCATTGAGAGCCTTCTTAACCTCATACACACGGCTGAGGTTTGAAACATCCCCCATACACCCTCTTGAGAGTGTCCCAAAGAGACTTGGCAGTTTCACAATGTGAATAAGCTTCAAGAATGGATGGGTCCAATGAATTTTGGAGGAATCAAGGACTGATTGATCTTCTTGGAACCACCTAGCTTCTTCTTTTCTTGTTGCCTCATCCTTCTTCTCCTTTGGATCATCTTTAGATGGAGTATTATCCTCCAAGATGTGATTCCAAAGTCTTTTGCCACAAATGGATGTCTTGATGGTTCTTGACCATAATGTGTAGTTCAAGCCTTTGAGAACTACTGCTATCACCGTAGGTTTCAGGCTGGAACTAATTTGAACTGTATCCTCCATTGTTAGGCTTTGAAGAGCTCAAAGGAAGCAGCTTTTATGGTTGAATGAAACCGTGAGTTTTTAGTCTAAAGACTGAGAGATTTTTGACAGAATTTTAGATTGAAAACTGAGAGATTTGAGTAGAAAAGATAAGAGAATGATCTTATGTTCTGATACCATGTAAGAATATTGAGATTATAGAGGAGAAATGTGAAGAATTGAATCTGAAAACTCAAAGAGAAGTATGAGAAAATGAGAAATGACTTAGACTTATGGAGAAGAATCTCCTAAGAGTATATTATACATTGAGTCTTTACAGCCCTTTTATAGAGGATTTACAATGTGAACACAAAAGAAAACGAATTCAAACTTGTGGATGAGTTTGAATAGAGGAGGAGCCTGTCAACAACCAATGAGAAGAGAGGAGACAGCATGGGCATGACTGTTTGGTGTGGTTGCCAAGACTGTGTGCAGCATGGGCATGACTGTTTGGTGTGGTTGCCAAGACTGTGTGCAGCATGGGCATGACTGTTTGGTGTGGTTGCCAAGACTGTGTGCAGCATGGGCATGACTTTTCACCTTGATTCTTCTCCCAAGGTAGCTATTTAACCATTTCAACCATGTGGTTAATAATAACCCATCCTTTTTCATTTCCCTTGTTATTCAAACTGAATTTTCGTGCTCACACTTGCCTTGTAGGTCAAGATAGGTCTTATTTGATTTTCCTATGTCAATATAGTGATCACATAGAATAAAGAATGGGGTTAATAAGAATTCGTCTCTAAATAGATAGAAACATTGAAATCTCTATCCCGAAGTAACATTAACATTTTAGGTATTACAATAACGTATAAATAGAAAAATGAGTTCAAATTTGTAAAACTTTCTGACATTCTCCACTCATATTGGATTGACTGAAAACAAACACATCATATTTATAGAAATTTTGATCAAACAAATCATGAAGAACTAATTTGGCTGATCACAAGAGCGCCGAGAAATTTTGTTTATGATATCACCGTGATAGGCTAACAATGATCATTTTAACTAGTTGGTTAACTTGACACGTCCACACTAAATCGCCCATAACTTTTGATTTAGAGCTCAGAATGACATGAATCCAACACCCACATTAAGCTAACTTAATTTTCTATATTATGACAAGTTTTGAGAGTAAAATAGATAAGGAGAACTCTCCGAATTAACATATCTTTCACAAACTGAGTAATACCATGAATTCTGCGCTATCGATAAACCTTCACCCAAACGACCGGAGTTTGTAATCTCATATGTGAGTGTTATATTGTTCACCGTAAAATAAAACTTACTCCATCTTCAGTTATATATCCAAAGTTTAACAATTATTGGAAAAGTGTCCATCCATTACAATCTATTCCAAAACGAATTTTCTTCTCCCTTCAAGTTGTGTCTTCAACTCATGTGGGTTAAGCCGCTCGCAAAAACCAATATGAAGCCATATAGATCAACAAAAGAAACATATACAATAGGAATACTATAATGCAACATGATTCAAGAGATAACAAGACTCCAAATGCAACAAAACACAACGAATTGAAAGATACACAAGAACTTGAAAACGAAATATTCAATGCTAATCAAACACCTACTGGATGCAAAATATACACGATCTATAAAATTATGGTGATCAGGTATAATGTTACATCATAAACGGAGGAATCTAAAAACACCAATAACTTAAACAACATGGATCAAGCAACATATTTTCATAACAAAAAAAATGAGAAACCTAAACGTAAGACTACGTAACACATGTTCACAAAGAAAAGAGAAACAAGAGGTTCGATACATAGTGATCACATAGAATAAAGAATGGGGTTAATAAGTATTCGTCTCTAAATAGATAGAAACATTGAAATCTCTATCCCGAAGTAACATTAACATTTTAGGTATTACAATAACGTATAAACAGAAAAATGAGTTCAAAATTTTAAAGCTTTCTGAATTACATTCTCCACTCATATTGGATTGACTCAAAACAAGCACATCATATTTATAGAAATTTTGATCAAACAAATCATGAAGAACTAATTTGACTGATCACAAGAGCGCCGAGAAATTTCGTTTATGATATCACCGTGATCGGCTAACAATGATCATTTTAAGTAGTTGGTCAACTTGACACGTCAACACTAAATCGCCCATAACTTTTGATTTAGAGCTCAGAATGACATGAATCCAACACCCACATTAAGCTAACTTAATTTTCTATATTATGACAAGTTTTGAGAGTAAAATAGATAAGGAAAATTCTCCGAATTAACATATCTTTCACAAACTGTGTAATACCATGAATTCTGCGCTATCGATAAACCTTCACCCAAACGACCGGAGTTTCTAATCTCATATGTGAGTGTTATATTGTTCACCATAAAATGAAACTTACTCCATCTTCAGTTATATATCCAAAGTTTAACAATTATTGGAAAAGTGTCCATCCATTACAATCTATTCCAAAACGAATTTTCTTCTCCCTTCAAGTTGTGTCTTCAACTCATGTGGGTTAAGCCGCTCGCAAAAACCAATATGAAGCCATATAGATCAATAAAAGAAACATATACAATAGGAATACTATAATGCAACTTGATTCAAGAGATAACAAGACTCCAAATGCAACGAAACACAACGAATTGAAAAGATACACAAGAACTTGAAAATGAAATATTCGATTCTAATCAAACACCTACTGGATGCAAAATATACACGATCTATAAAATTATGGTGATCAAGTATAATGTGACATCATAAACGGAGGAATCTAAAGACACCAATAACTTAAACAACATGGATCAAGCAACATATTTTCATAACAAAAAATGAGAAACCTAAACGTAAGACTACGTAACACATGTTCACAAAGAAAAGAGAAACATGAGGTTCGATACATAGTGATAACATAGAATAAAGAATGGGGTTAATAAGAATTCGTCTCTAAATGGATAGAAACATTGAAATCTTTATCCCGAAGTAATATTAACATTTTAGGTATTACAATAACGTATAAACAGAAAAATGAGTTCAAATTTTTAAAACTTTCTGAATTACATTCTCTACTCATATTGGATTGACTCAAAACAAACACATCATATTTATAGAAATTTTGATCAAACAAATCATGAAGAACTATTTTGACTCATCACAAGAGCACCAAGAAATTTCGTTTATGATATNACAACGAATTGAAAGATACACAAGAACTTGAAAACGAAATATTTGATGCTAATCAAACACCTACTGGATACAAAATATACACGATCTATAAAATTATGGTGATCAAGTATAACGTGACATCATAAACGGAGGAATCTAAAGACACCAATCACTTAAAAAACATGGATCAAGCAACATATTTTCATATCAAAAAAATTAGAAATCTAAACGTAAGACTACGTAACACATGTTCACAAAGAAAAGAGAAACATGAGGTTCGATACATAGTGATAACATAGAATAAAGAATGGGGTTAATAAGAATTCGTCTCTAAATGGATAGAAACATTGAAATCTTTATCCCGAAGTAACATTAACATTTTAGGTATTACAATAACGTATAAACAGAAAATTGAGTTCAAATTTTTAAAACTTTCTGAATTACATTCTCTACTCATATTGGATTGACTCAAAACAAACACATCCTATTTATAGAAATTTTGATCAAACAAATCATGAAGAACTAATTTTACTGATCACAAGAGCGCCAAGAAATTTCGTTTATGATATCACCGTGATTGGCTAACAATGATCATTTTAACTAGTTGGTCAACTTGACACGTCCACCCTAAATCGCCCATAACTTTTGATTTAGAGCTCAGAATGACATGAATCCAACACCCACATTACGCTAACTTAATTTTCTATATTATGAAAAGTTTTGATACTAAAATAGATAAAGAAAACTCTCCGTATTAACATATCTTTCACAAACTATGTAATACCTTGAATTCTGCGCTATCGATAGACCTTCACCCCAACGACCGGAGTTTCTAATCTTATATGTGAGTGTTTTATTGTTCACCATAAAATGAAACCTACTCCATCTTCAGTTATGTATCCAAAGTTTAACAATTATTGGAAAAGTGTCCATCCATTACAATCTATTCCAAAACGAATTTTCTTCTCCCATCAAGTTGTGTCTTCAACTCATGTGGGTTAAGCCGCTCGCAAAAACCAATATGAAGCCATATAGATCAATAAAAGAAACATATACAATAGGAATACTATAATGCAACTTGATTGAAGAGATAACAAGACTCCAAATGCAACAAGACACAACGAATTGAAAGATACACAAGAACTTGGAAACGAAATATTTGATGCTAATCAAAGACCTACTGGATGCAAAATATACACGATCTATAAAATTATGGTGATCAAGTATAACGTGACATCATAAACGGAGGAATCTAAAGACACCAATCACTTAAACAACATGGATCAAGCAACATATTTTCATAACGAAAAAAATGAGAAACCTAAACGTAAGACTACGTAACACATGTTCACAAAGAAAAGAGAAACATGAGGTTCGATACATAGTGATAACATAGAATAAAGAATGGTGTTAGTAAGAATTCGTCTTTAAATGGATAGAAACATTGAAATCTTTATCCCGAAGTAACATTAACATTTTAGGTATTACAATAACGTACAAACAGAAAAATGAGTTCAAATTTTTAAAACTTTCAGAATTACATTCTCTACTCATATTGGATTGACTCAAAACAATCACATCCTATTTATAGAAATTTTGATCAAACAAATCATGAAGAACTAATTTGACTGATCACAAGAGCGCCAAGAAATTTCGTTTATGATATCACTGCGATCGGCTAACAATGATCATTTTAACTAGTTGTTCAACTTGACACGTCCACCCTAAATTGCCCATAACTTTTGATTTAGAGCTCAGAATGACATGAATCCAACGCCCACATTAAACTAACTTAATTTGCTATATTATGACCACTTTTGAGACTAAAATAGATATGCAAAAGTCTCCGTATTAACATATCTTTCACAAACTGTGTAATACCATGAAATCCGCGCTATCGATAAACCTTCACCCAAACGACCGGAGTTTCTAATCTCATATGTGAATGTTATATTGTTCACAATAAAATGAAACTTACTCCACCTTCAGTTCTGTATCCAAAGTTTAACAATTATTCGAAAAGTGTCCATCCATTGCAATCTATTCCAAAACGAATTTTCTTCTCCCTTAAAGTTGTGTCTTCAACTCATGTGGGTTAAGCCGCTCGCAAAAACCAAAATGAAGCCATATAGATCAATAAAAAAACATATACAATAGGAATACTATAATGCAACTTGATTCAAGAGATAACAACACTCCAAATGCAACAAAACACAACGAATTGAAAGATACACAAGAACTTGAAAATGAAATATACGATGCTAGTCAAACACCTACTGGATGCAATATATACACGATCTATAAAATTATGGTGATCAAGTATAATGTGACATGATAAACGGAGGAATCTAAAGACACCAATAACTTAAACAACATGGATCAAGCAACATATTTTCATAACAAAAAAATGAGAAACCTAAACGTAAGACTACGTAACACATGTTCACAAAGAAAAGAGAAACATGAGGTTCCATACATAGTGATAACATAGAATAAAGAATGGGGTTAATAAGAATTCGTCTCTAAATGGATAGAAACATTGAAATCTTTATCCCGACGTATCATTAACATTTTAGGAATTACAATAACGTATAAACAGAAAAATGAGTTCAAATTTTTAAAACTTTCTGAATTACATTCTCTACTCATATTGGATTGACTCAAAACAAACACATCCTATTTATAGAAATTTTTATCAAAAAAATCATGAAGAACTAATTTGACTGATCACAAGAGCGCCAAGAAATTTCGTTTATGATATCACCGTGATCGGCTAAGAATGATCATTTTAACTAGTTGGTCAACTTGACACGTTCACCCTAAATCGCCCATAACTTTTGATTTAGAGCTCAGAATGACATGAATCCAACACCCACATTAAGCTAACTTAGTTCTCTATATTATGACAAGTTTTGATACTAAAATAGATAAAGAAAACTCTCCGTATTAACATATATTTCACAAACTATGTAATACCTTGAATTCTGCGCTATCGATAGACCTTCACCCCAACGACCGGAGTTTCTAATCTTATATGTGAGTGTTATATTGTTCGCCATAAAATGAAACCTACTCCATCTTCAGTTATGTATCCAAAGTTTAACAATTATTGGAAAAGTGTCCATCCATTACAATCTATTCCAAAACGAATTTTCTTCTCCCTTCAAGTTGTGTCTTCAACTCATGTGGGTTAAGCCGCTCGCAAAAACCAATATGAAGCCATATAGATCAAAAAAGAAACATATACAATAGGAATACTATAATGCAACTTGATTCAAGAGATAACAAGACTCCAAATGCAACAAAACACAACGAATTGAAAGATACACAAGAACTTGAAAATGAAATATTCGATGCTAATCAAACACCTACTGGATGCAAAATATACACGATCTATAAAATTATGGTGATCAAGTATAATGTGACATCATAAACGGAGGAATCTAAAGACACCAATAACTTAAACAACATGGATCAAGCAACATATTTTCATAAAAAAAATGAGAAACATAAACGTAAGACTACGTAACACATGTTCACAAAGAAAAGAGAAACATGAGGTTCGATACATAGTGATAAAATAGAATAAAGAATGGGGCTAATAAGAATTCGTCTCTAAATGGATAGAAACATTGAAATCTTTATCCTGAAGTAACATTAACATTTTAGGTATTACAATAACGTATAAACAGAAAAATGAGTTCAAATTTTTAAAACTTTCTGAATTACATTCTCTACTCATATTGGATTGACTGAAAACAAACACATCATATTTATAGAAATTTTGATCAAACAAATCATGAAGAACTAATTTGACTGATCACAAGAGCGCCAAGAAATTTTGTTTATGATATCACCGTGATCGGCTAACAATGATCATTTTAACTAGTTGGTCAACTTGACACGTCCACCCTAAATCGCCCATAACTTTTGATTTAGAGCTCAGAATGACATGAATCCAACACCCACATTAAGCTAACTTAATTTTATATATTATGAAAAGTTCTGAGACTAAAATAGATAAGGAAAACTCTCTGTATTAACATATCTTTCACAAACTGTGTAATACCATGAATTCAGCGCTATCGATAAACCTTCACCCAAACGACCGGAGTTTCTAATCTCATATGTGAGTGTTATATTGTTCACCATAAAATGAAACTTACTCCATCTTTAGTTATGTATCCGAAGTTTAACAATTATTGGAAAAAGTGTCCATCCATTACAATCTATTCCAAAACGAATTTTCTTCTCCCTTCAAGTTGTGTCTTCAACTCATGTGGGTTAAGCCGCTCGCAAAACCAATATGAAGCCATATAGATCAATAAAAGAAACATATACAATAGGAATACTATAATGCAACTTGATTCAAGAGATAACAAGACTCCAAATGCAACAAAACACAACGAATTGAAAGATACACAAGAATTTGAACACAAAATATTCAATGCTAAGCAAACACCTACTGGATGCAAAATATACATGATCTATAAAATTATGGTGATCAAGTATAATGTGACATCATAAACGGAGGAATCTAAAGACAACAATAACTTAAACAACATGGATCAAGCAACATATTTTCATAACAAAAAAATGAGAAACCTAAACGTAAGACTACGTAACACATGTTCACAAAGAAAAGGGAAACATGAGGTTCGATACATAGTGATAACATAGAATAAAGAATGGGGTTGATAAGAATTCGTCTCTAAATAGATAGAAACATTGAAATCTCTATCCCGAAGTAACATTAATATTTTAGGTATTACAATAACGTATAAACAGAAAAATGAGTTCAAATTTTTAAAACTTTCTGAATTACATTTTCTACTCATATTNATGAGGTTCGATACATAGTGATAACATAGAATAAAGAATGGGGTTAATAAGAATTCGTCTCTAAATAGATAGAAACATTGAAATCTTTATCCCGAAGTAACATTAACATTTTAGGTATTACAATAACGTATAAACAGAAAAATGAGTTCAAATTATTAAAACTTTCTGAATTCCATTCTCTACTCATATTGGATTGACTCAAAACAAGCACATCATATTTTTAGAAATTTTGATCAAACAAATCATGAAGAACTAATTTTATTGATCACAAGAGCGCCAAGAAATTTCGTTTATGATATCACCGTGATCGGCTAACAATGATCATTTTAACTAGTTGGTCAACTTGACACATCCACCCTAAATCGCCCATAACTTTTGATTTAGAGCTTAGAATGAAATGAATCCATCGCCCACATTAAACTAACTTAATTTGCTATATTATGACCAGTTTTGAGACTAAAATAGATAAGCAAAAGTCTCCGTATTAACATATCTTTCACAAACTGTGTAATACCATGAAATCCGCACTATCTTTAAACCTTCACCCAAACAACCGGAGTTTCTAATCTCATATGTGAGTGTTATATTGTTCACCATAAAATGAAACTTACTTTACCTTCAGTTATGTATCCAAAGTTTTACAATTATTGGAAAAGTGTCCATCCATTACAATCTATTCCAAAAAGAATTTTCTTCTCCCTTCAGTTGTGTCTTCAACTCAAGTGGGTTAAGCCGCTCGCAAAAACAAATATGAAGCCATATAGATCAATAAAAGAAACATATACAATAGGAATACTATAATGCAACTTGATTCAAGAGATAACAAGACTCCAAATGCAACAAAACAAAACGAATTGAAAGATACACAAGAACTTGAAAACGAAATATTCGATGCTAATCAAACACCTACTGGATGCAAAATATACACGATCTATAAAATTATGGTGATCAAGTATAATGTGACATCATAAACGGAGGAATCTAAAGACACCAATAACTTAAACAACATGGATCAAGCAACATATTTTCATGACAAAGAAATGA
Source organism: Pugionium dolabratum (assembly GCA_018901945.1). NCBI lineage: Eukaryota > Viridiplantae > Streptophyta > Magnoliopsida > Brassicales > Brassicaceae > Pugionium > Pugionium dolabratum. The sequence continues at coordinate 294,777 of JAEVFF010000486.1, forward strand.
GAAACCTAAACGTAAGACTACGTAACACATGTTCACAAAGAAAAGAGAAACATGAGGTTCGATACATAGTGATAACATAGAATAAAGAATGGAGTTAATAAGAATTCGTATCTAAATGGATAGAAACATTGAAATCTTTATCCCGAAGTAACATTAACATTTTAGGTATTACAATAACGTAGAAACAGAAAAGTAGGTACAAAATTTTAAGTCTTTCTGAATTACATTCTCTGCTCATATTGGATTGACTCAAAACAAGCACATCCTATTTTTAGAAATTATGATCAAACAAATCATTAAGAACTAATTTGACTGATCACAATAGCGCCAAGAAATTTCGTTTATGATATCACCGTGATCGGCTAACAATGATCATTTTAACTAGTTGGTCAACTTGACACATCCACCCTAAATCACCCATAACTTTTGATTTAGAGCTCAGAATGACATGAATCCAACGTCCACATTAAACTAACTTAATTTGCTATATTATGACCACTTTTGAGACTAAAATAGATAAGCAAAAGTCTCCGTATTAACATATCTTTCACAAACTGTGTAATACCATGAAATCCGCGCTATCGATAAACCTTCACCCAAAGGACCGGAGTTTCTAATATCATATGTGAGTGTTATATTGTTCACCATAAAATGAAACTTACTCCACCTTCAGTTATGTATCCAAAGTTTAACAATTATTGGAAAAGTGTCCATCCATTACAATCTATTCCAAAAAGGAATTTTCTTCTCCCTTCAAGTTGTGTCTTCAACTCAAGTGGGTTAAGCCGCTCGCAAAAACAAATATGAAGCCATATAGAATAATAAAAGAAACATATACAATAGGAATACTATAATGCAACTTGATTCAAGAGATAACAAGACTCCAGATGCAACAAAACACAACGAATTGAAAGATACACAAGAACATGAAAACGAAATATTCGATGCTAATCAAACACCTACTGGATGCAAAATATACACGATCTATAAAATTCTGGTGATCAAGTATAATGTGGCATCATAAACAGAGGAATCGAAAGACACCAATAACCTAAACAACATGGATCAATCAACATATTTTCATAACAAAAAAATGACAAACCTAAACGTAAGACTACGTAACACATGTTCACAAAGAAAAGAGAAACATGAGGTTCGATACATAGTGATAACATAGAATAAAGAATGGAGTTAACAAGAATTCGTATCTAAATGGATAGAAACATTGAAATCTTTATCCCGAAGTAACATTAACATTTTAGGTATTACAATAACGTAGAAACAGAAAAATGGGTTCAAAATTTTAAAACTTTCTGAATTACATTCTCTGCTCATATTGGATTGACTCAAAACAAGCACATCATATTTTTAGAAATTGTGATCAAACAAATCATGAAGAACTAATTTGACTGATCACAAGAGCGCCAAGAAATTTCGTTTATGATATGATCGGCTAACAATTATCATTTTAACTAGTTGGTCAACTTGACACATCCACCCTAAATCGCCCATAACTTTTGATTTAGAGCTTAGAATGAAATGAATCCAACGCCCAGATTAAACTAACTTAATTTGCTATATTATGACCAGTTTTGAGACTAAAATAGATAAGCAAAAGTGTCCGTATTAACATATCTTTCACAAACTGTGTAATACCATGAAATCCGCGCTATCGATAAACCTTCACCCAAACGACCGGAGTTTCTAATCTCATAAGTGAGTGTTATATTGTTCACCATGAAATGAAACTTACTCCACCTTCACTTATGAATCCAAAGTTTAACAATTATTGGAAAAGTATCCATCTATTACAATCTATTCCAAAACGAATTTTCTTCTCCCTTCAAGTTGTGTCTTCAACTCATGTGCGTTAAGCCGCTCGCAAAAAAAAATATGAAGCCATATAGATCAATAAAAGAATGATATACAATAGGAATACTATAATGCAACTTGGTTCAAGAGATAACAAGACTCCAAATACAACAAAACACAACGAATTGAAAGATACACAAGAACATGAAAACGAAATATTCGATGCTAATCAAACACCTACTGGATGCAAAATATACACGATCTAAAAAATTCTGGTGATCAAGTATAATGTGACATCATAAACGGAGGAATCTAAAGACACCAATAACTTAAACAACATGGATCAATCAACATATATCTTCATAAAAAAAAATGAGAAACCTAAACGTAAGACTACGTAACACATGTTCACAAAGAAAAGAGAAACATGAGGTTCGATACATAGTGATAACATAAAATAAAGAATGGGGTTAATAAGAATTCGTCTCTAAGTGGATAGGAACATTGAAATCTTTATCCCGAAGTAACATTAACATTTTAGGTATTACAATAACGTATAAACAGAAAAATGAGTTCAAATTATTAAAACTTTCTGAATTCCATTCTCTACTCATATTGGATTGACTCAAAACAAGCACATCATATTTTTAGAAAAATTTGATCAAACAAATCATGAAGAACTAATTTGACTGATCACAAAAGCGCCAAGAAATTTCGTTTATGATATCACCGTGATCGGCTAACAATGATCATTTTAACTAGTTGGTCAACTTGACACATCCTCCCTAAATCGCCCATAACTTTGTATTTAGAGCTCAGAATGACATGAATCCAACGCCCACATTAAACTAACTAAATTTGCTATATTATGACCAGTTTTGAGACTAAAATAGATAAGCAAAAGTCTCCGTATTAACATATCTT
>JAEVFF010000486.1:297569-311311 GCA_018901945.1 Pugionium dolabratum
ATTAACATATCTTTCACAAACTGTGTAATACCATGAATTCTGCGCTATCGATAAACCTTCACCCAAACGACCGGAGTTTCTAATCTCATATGTGAGTGTTACATTGTTCACCATTAAATGAAACTTACTCCATCTTCAGTTATGTATCCAAAGTTTGACTATTATTGGAAAAGTGTCCATCCATTACAATCTATTCCAAAACGAATTTTCTTCTCCCTTTAAGTTGTGTCTTCAACTCATGTGGGTTAAGCCGCTCGAAAAAACCAATATGAAGCCATATAGATCAACAAAAGAAACATATACAATAGGAATGCTATAATGCAACTTGATTCAAGAGATAACAAGACTCCAAATGCAACAAAACACAACGAATTGAAAGATACACAAGAACTTGAAAACGAAATATTCGATGCTAATCAAACACCTACTGGATGCAAAATATATACGATCTATAAAATTATGATGATTAAGTATAATGTGACATCATAAACGGAGGAATCTAAAGACACCAATTGTTGACATAGGAAAATCAAATAAGACCTATCTTGACCTACAAGACAAGTGTGAGCACGAAAATTTAGTTTGAATAACAAGGGAAAAGAAAAAGGAGGGAGTTATTATTAACCCCATGGTTAAAATGGTAAAATAGCTGCCTTGGGAGAAGAATCAAGGTGAAAAGGACATGTCCATGCTGCACACAGTCTTTATTGACATAGGAAAATCAAATAAGACCTATCTTGACCTACAAGGCAAGTGTGAGCACGAAAATTCAGTTTGAATAACAAGGGAAATGAAAAAGGATGGTTTATTATTAACCACATGGTTGAAATGGTTAAATAGCTACCTTGGGAGAAGAATCAAGGTGAAAAAGTCATGCCCATGCTGCACACAGTCTTTGCAACCACACCAAACAGTCATGCCCATGCTGCACACAGTCTTGGCAACCACACCAAACAGTCATGCCCATGCTGTCTCCTCTCTTCTCATTTGTTGTTGACAGGCTCCTCCTCTATTCAAACTCATCCACAAGTTTGAATTCGTTTTCTTTTGTGTTCACATTGTAAATCCTCTATAAAAGGGCTGTAAGACTCAATGTATAATATACTCTTAGGAGATTCTTCTCCATAAGTCTAAGTCATTTCTCATTTTCTCATACTTCTCTTTGAGTTTTCAGATTCAATTCTTCACATTTCTCCTATATAATCTCAATATTCTTGCATGGTATCAGAGCATAAGATCATTCTCTTATCTTTTCTACTCAAATCTCTCAGTTTCTAATCTAAAATTCTGTCAAAAATCTCTCAGTCTTTAGACTAAAAACTCACGGTTTCATTCAGATCATACTTTGTTCACTCGTCAAAACTCCAAAGGAATCGTGGCGGTCTTGGTTTATGTGGATGACCTTATCATCACAGGAGATGATAAGGAAGGAATTCAGTCCACAAAGGCCTTCTTATACAGATCATTTGACATCAAGGATCTTGGAGAGTTGAAGTACTTCTTGGGTATTGAAGTGTGTCAGTCTCAGGAAGGGCTCTTTCTATCCCAAAGAAAGTATGCTCTTGAAGATGGGAAAGCTTGGGGCTAAACAGGCCAAAACTCCTCTTGAAGATGGCTACAAGGTCAACCGAAAGGGGGAGAAAGCTGATGAGCTATTTAAGGATGTTTCTCAGTATAGGAGACTAGTTGGGAAGCTGATCTACCTCACTCTCACACGACCAGACTTGTGTTTTGCTGTGAATCAAGTGAGTCAACATATGCAAAACCTACTGTATATCATTGGAGCATGGTAGAAAGGATCCTTAGATACATCAAAGGATCTCCTGGTCAAGGCATATGGATGGGCAAAAATGGGAACACTGAGATTGTCGGGTATTGTGATGCGGATTGGCTGGTGATAGGGTGGATAGGAAATCAACCACTGGGTATTGCACCTTCATTGGTGGGAACTTAGTCACTTGGAAGACTAAGAAGCAGAAGGTGGTATCATGTTCTAGTGCTGAAGCAGAATATAGGGCTATGAGAAAGCTGACAAATGAAGTAACTTGGCTCAAAGCACTCTTGAAAGATTTCGGTATTGCACAACCAGGGCCAATTACCTTCCATTGTGATAATCAGGCAGCCATTCACATAGCTTCAAACTCAGTGTTCACGAGAGGACCAAGCACATAGAGATCGACTGCCATAAGGTTAGGGAGAAAGTTCAAGATGGAACCATTCTGCCATGTTATACAAGGAGTGAAGACCAACTAGCTGACATCTTCACAAAGGCAGCAAGTCTCAAAGTTTGCAAGAACATCTTAGCAAACTTGGGCTTGTTGATTTATCACACCCATGATCAAAGGTCTCCTAATCCAAGAGCAACACACTCTTTTTCCCTTATTAAGGTTTTGTCCCAAGTGGTTCTCCTTAATAAGGTTTTTTAATGAGGTGTTGCCTTGGGTTCCCAAGCTTAAGACTTTAGGGTGATTCCAAAGTCTTTAGCTTGAGGGGGAGTATTGACATAGGAAAATCAAATAAGACCTATCTTGACCTAAAAGGCAAGTGTGAGCACGAAAATTCAGTTTGAATAACAAGGGAAATGAAAAAGGATGGGTTATTATTAACCACATGGTTGAAATGGTTAAATAGCTACCTTGGGAGAAGAATCAAGGTGAAAAAAGTCATGCCCATGCTGCACACAGTCTTGGCAACCACACCAAACAGTCATGCCCATGCTGCACACAGTCTTGGCAAACACACAAAGAGTCATGCCCATTGCTGCACACAGTCTTGGCAACCACACCAAACAGTCATGCCCATGCTGCACACAGTCTTGGCAACCACACCNGTTGGTCAACTTGACACGTCCACCCTAAATCGCCCATAACTTTTGATTTAGAGCTCAGAATGACATGAATCCAAAACCCACATTAAGCTAACTTAAGTTTCTATATTATGACAAGTTTTGATACTAAAATAGATAAGGAAAACTCTCCGTATTAACATATCTTTCAAAAACTCTGTAATACCATGAATTCTACGCTATCGATAGACCTTCACCCCAACGACCGGAGTTTCTAATCTCATATGTGAGTGTTATATTGTTCACCATAAAATGAAACTTACTCCATCTTCAGTTATGTATCCAAAGTTTAACAATTATTCGAAAAGTGTCCATCCATTACAATTTATTCCAAAAGGAATTTTCTTCTCCCTTCAAGTTGTGTCTAAAACTCATGTGGGTTAAGAAGCTCGCAAAAACCAATATGAAGCCATATAGATCAATAAAAGAAACATATACAATAGGAATACTATAACGCAACTTGATTCAAGAGATAACAAAACTCCAAATACAACGAAACACAACGAATTGAAAGTACACAAGAACTTGAAAACAAAATATTCGATGCTAATCAAACACCTACTGGATGCAAAATATACACGATCTATAAAATTATGGTGATCAAGTATAACGTGACATCATAAACGGAGGAATCTAAAGACACCAATCACTTAAACAACATGGATCAAGCAACATATTTTCATAACAAAAAAATGAGAAATCTAAACGTAAGACTACGTAACACATGTTCACAAAGAAAAGAGAAACATGAGGTTCGATACATAGTGATAACATAGAATAAAGAATGGGGTTAATAATAATTCGTCTCTAAATGGATTGAAACATTGCAATCTTTATCCCAAAGTAACATTAACATTTTAGGTATTACAATAACGTAGAAGCAGAAAAATGAGTTCAAATTTTTAAAAGTTTCTGAATTACATTCTCTACTCATATTGAATTGACTCAAAACAAACACATCATAATTATAGAAATTTTGATCAAACAAATCCTGAAGAACTATTTTGACTCATCACAAGAGCACCAAGAAATTTCGTTTATGATCTCACCGTGATCAGCTAACAATGACAATTTTAATTAGTTGGTCAACTTGACATGTCCACCCTAAATCGCCCATAACTTTTGATTTAGAGCTCAGAATGACATGAATCCAACACCAACATTAAGCTAACTTAATTTTCTTTATTATGACAAGTTTTGATACTAAAATCGATAAGGAAAACGCTCCATATTAACATATCTTTCACAAACTGTGTAATACCTTGAATTTTGCGCTATCGATAGACCTTAACCCAAACGACCGGAGTTTCTAATCTCATATGTGAGTGTTATATTGTTCACCATAAAATGAAACTTACTCCATCTTCAGTTATGTATCCAAAGTTTAACAATTATTGGAAAAGTGTCCATCCATTACAATCTATTCCAAAATGAATTTTCTTCTCCCTTCAAGTTGTGTCTTCAACTCATGTGGGTTAAGCCGCTCGCAAAAACCAATATGAAGCCATATAGATCAATAAAAGAAACATATACAATAGGAATACTATAACCCAACTTGATTCAAGCGATGACAAGACTCCAAATGCAACGAAACACAATGAATTGAAAGATACACAAGAACTTGAAAAAAAAATATTCGATGCTAATCAAACACCTACTGGATGCAAAATATACACGATCTATACAATTATTGATACAAGCCTTGATTCAAGGATGTATGCGCGTGGGCTGTTTTGTAGAAGATTAGGTGAGAAACTCAACCTTAGGCTTCTGGATAGGGGTTTTCTGGGTTGGTAGTCGATGGAAGGGTGAAGTGAACCACACGAGGGGTGATGAACCTCGTGATAAATCACAAACTTAGAGCTAGGAGGGCTGGTCTCAACTAGTTTCTAAGCGCACAAGTCTCTCTTGAGAGAAAGCTCGTAGGGAAAAAGTTCTACTTTATTAATAATCAAAAAGGTTGTCGAACTACAATGCTGGAAGGAGCCTTATTAATATGCTCGACAGCTTGACCTTCTAGGGTCGACCCAAATAAAAAAAGGAAAACTTACAAAAGTGCACAAAGGAAAAGATACAAAAGTGTATAATCGAAAAAGGACCTATTCCTAAAATGTTTTTGACTCAATAAAAGTAAATATTCTAGACCCTACCCTGCAAAACAGAAAGAGGCATATATTCGAATTGAACTTACCTTAACTTACCTCACGGCCAAGAAATGGAAGGTGGCCGTCCTTGTGGCATGCACGCGCCTTGCTCCTAGTCTTCGACTTGGAGTAGGGTTAAGAATCTTTGGGCTCTGACTACTCTTGCCACTAAAATCCAAGTCTCTGATGTCCCTTGTGTTGTTGAGAAGCCACTGGACTCTTCCTTGCATTTTTGGCCCATTCTCCTTAGTCTATCTTCCTCTAGGAGCTTGTCGACCCATAAGCTGAATTTGTGGAAGTGTGCCCTTGATCTGCTTCTTGTCATTGCTCCTTGAGGTACCACTGGTTTAGATACTTCCTCTAGGTACATGTCCTGGAGCTGGTAGCTCATTTGGTCCGAGTTCTCTTGTGTAGAAGTGGAAATGCGCATGTACTCGGCTGGATCGGCTGTACCGGCTGGATTGTGCGAGGTACTGACCGGAATGCCTTCAAGACCGGCCAAGTTGATCCCGGATTTGGCGGCATCACCAGAGGGACCGCGGTGTCATCCACGTCACCACCAAGTGTGCCGGAAACTTGGGCCTCTCCGCCGGCAATGCTGGTTGCTCTGGTCCTTGTGGTCGAGGGTCCGGCGGTACTGCTTGGACCGGCAGGCGTGCCAGATTGTCCGGCTGTCTCGGGGAAGCTTCCTGGTCGGCCAGTCTGGTCTCCTGGCTGGATGTACGACCTGATGTCCTCATCATGGCCATCCTTGTGGCATGCACGCGCCTTGCTCCTAGTCTTCGACTTGGAGTAGGGTTAGGAATCTTTGGGCCCTGACCTCTCTTGCCACTAAAGCCCAAGTCTCTGATGTCCCTTTTGAGAAGCCACTGGACTCTTCCTTGCATTTTTGGCCCATTGTCCTTAGTCGATCTTCCTCTAGGAGCTTGTCGACCCATAAGCTGAATTTGTGGAAGAGTGCCCTTGATCTGCTTCTTGTCATTGTTCCTTGAGGTACCACTGGTGTAGATACTTCCTCTAGGTGCATGTCCTGGAGCTGGTAGCTCATTTGGTCCGAGCCCTCTTGTGTAGAAGTGGAAATGCGCGTGTACTCAGCTGGATCGGCTGGACCGGCTGGACCGGCTGGATTGTGCGAGGTACTGGCCGGAATACCTTCAGGACCGGCCAAGTTGATCCCGGAGTTGGTGGCATCACCAGAGGGACCGACGGTGTCATCCACGTCGCCACCAAGTGTGCCGGAAGCTTGGGCCTCTCCGCCGGCAATGCTGGTTGCTCTGGTCCTTGTGGTCGAGGGTCCGGCAGAACCGCTTGGACCGGCAGGTGTGCCAGATGGTCCGGCTGTCTCGGGCAAGCTTCCTGGTCAGCCAGTCTGGTCTCCTGGCTGGATGTACGACCTGATGTCCTCATCAGGTTACATACCTTGCCCTTGATGGTGCAATGGCTGTGGAAGATGTTCTCCCTCTGGATGGTCTCTGAGGGATCCACCATTGCACTGAGGATGCGTCTAGTGACCACACTTCCCCCACATCAGGGTACTCAATGTCACCGTATTCTTCTTCTGGTTCATAGTCCTCTTCGTCTTGGGACTCATATTCTCCAGTCTCCGTAATCAGCATGACCCGGTTGTTTGGCACTCCCTTGAGATGTGTCCAGGACCCCTACACTTGAAACAAGTGATGTCACGTGATCTTTGATGGTTAGATGACTTACTAGGCTCTCTCTGGTCACGGGTTGGTTCAGTAGGCTTGCTCTTGAACCTTGACTCGATCTCTATGCTCTTGCCCTTGTATATGGGCTTAGGAATGTTGCTTGGTGCCCAAGGAGTCTTAGGCTTCATGTGGATGTCTTGGCTCTTACGCTTGATGTGCTGCTCAGCCTGGACAGATAGGTGGAACAGATCCTTGAAGTCATTGTAGATTTGCCTTTCCACCTTGCGGCTGATCCTTTCTTGAAGTCCATTCTAGAATTGTGCCATCAACGCTTCTTCATCATCATTGAGCTCCAGCCTGTTCCTTAGCTTCTCGTACTCTTCATAGTACTCCTCTACTGATCTGGTACCCTGCTTAAGAGTACGAAAACGACGTTTCAAGTCCCTATGAAAGTAAGGTGGAACAAACCTTTTTTCGCATGACATCTTTCATGTCGACCCATGAGTCTATGGGCCTCATTCTTTTCCTCCTTCTGTCAGATACCTCACGATCCCACCAGATGAGGGCATATTCCGTGAGTTGTGCTACTGCCATTGAGACTCTCCTAGGCCCTGGTTGGTTGTAATGATCGAAGATATGATCCATTCTTCTCTCCCAATCTAGGTAAGCCTCGGGGTCTACTTTTCCTGCAAAACTTGGAGGAGTTAGCTTAACATCAGTATGAGTTACCCGGTTGTATGCATGTTCATATCCATCCTCATGATGTGTAGGAGGCATCCTTCGTCTCTGGTAAAGACTATATGGCTCGAAGCCATCATCTTCTGCCTCTGGTTGCCGTGGAGGTCCTCTCGGCCTATGGTGATAGTTATGAGGTTGTGTGTCCTCATCTCCATCTGGCTGGGGTTCCTCCTTTTCGTGCCGTGTCCTAAGGTGCTCAGGACCCTCAGGACGGTCTTGCTCAGCTCTCACGTGCCTTATGGCCTGGAATCTCACCGGTCTTTCCACGCGCTCCAACCTCTCGCCTATTGATGCGAGTTGTGTTTGGAGGTGGTGAACATGGCCATCATGGCTTCGGTTGCTTCTCTATTTTCTTCTGCCATTGCGTACTACAAAGAAAGAAGACAAGTTATGCTGCTCCTAAATTATTAGGAGGGTTTTCTTTTATAAGGGGATTCGAAAAAATGCAAAAAGGAAAATCTGAGAAATGGAAAATTCGAAAATATGGAGATTTGAATAAAAGGAAACTTTCTTGACAACTATTGCTAGCTGTCCAATTCGAATTCTTTTTGGTATTTTTCCTATTTTCTTTTTCTTTTCTTTTAATTTAACTTAAAAATAATAGAAATATGATTCTAACAAAAAGGAAAGTCGAATGGTAATGCAAGAATGATTCTAGAACCTAGTGATGCACGTAGGAACTAGATGCACTCGGTTTGAACTTAGATGTTATTTTTTTGATTTTCTTGAATGAAACTTAAACTAATGCAAGAACTAAAAAAAAACAAGCAAAGGATAGAAACAACCTGGTTTAGGAGCTTTAAGCTCTGATACCAAAATGATACAAGCCTCGATTCAAGGCTTATATGCGCGTGGGCTGTTTGGAGAAGGTTAGGTGAGAAACTCGACCTTAGACTTCTTGGATAGGGTTTTTGGGTTGGTATTCGATGGAAAGGTGAAGTGAACCACACGAGGGGTGATGAACCTCGTGATAAATCACAAACTTAGAGCTAGGAGGGCTGGTCTCAACTAGGTTCTAAGCGCACAAGATTCTTGAGAGAAAACTTGTTGGAAAAAGTTCTATCTTTATTAATATCAAAAAGGTTGTCGAACTACAATCCTGGAAGGAGCCTTATTAATATGCTCGACAGCTTGACCTTCTAGGGTCGACTCAAATAAAGAAAAGGAAAGTTTACAAAAGTGCACAAATGGAAAAGATGCAAAAGTGCATAACCGAAAAAGGACCTATTCCTAAAATGTTCTTGACTCAAAAATATAAAGAATCTAGATCCTACCCTGCAAAACAGAAAGAGGCATATATTCAAATTGAAACTTACCTTACTTACCTCACGGCCAAGAAATGGAAGGTGGCCGTCCTTGTGGCATGCACGCGCCTTGCTCCTAGTCTTCGACTTTGAGTAGGGTTAGGAATCTTTGGGCCCTGACCTCTCTTGCCACTAAAGCCCAAGTCTCTGAAGTCCCTTGCATTGTTGAGAAGCCTTTGGACTCTTCTTTGCACTTCTGGCTCATTGTCCTTAGTCGATCTTCCTCTAGGAGCTTGTCGACCCATAAGCTGAACTTGTGGAAGAGTGCTCTTGATCTGCTCCTTGTCATTGCTCCTGGTGGCACTACTAGTGTAGAGACTTCCTCTAGATGCATGTCCTGAAGCTGGTAGCTTATCTGGTCCGAGTCTTCTTGGGTAGAAGTTGAAATGCTCGTGTACTCGGCTGGATCGGCTGTACCGGCTGGACTGTGTGAGGTACTGGCCGGAGTGCCTTCTGGACCGGCCAAGTTGATCCCGGAGTCGGCGGCGCCACCAAGGGAGCCGGCGGTGTCATCCACGTCACCACCAATTGTGCTGGAAGCTTGGGCCTCTCCGCCGGCAATGCTGATCGGTCTGGTGCTATTGGTCGAGGGTCCGGCGGTACCGCTTGGGCCGGCAGACGTGCCAAATGGCCCGGCTGTCTCGGGAAAGCTTCCTAGTGGGCCAGTCTGGTCTCCTGGCCGGACATACGACCTGATGTCCTCATCAGAGAAGCTCCGGAGAAAGCGTTCCAGGCCTTGAAGGAAATCCTCACACATGCACCAGTGCTAGTCTTGCCCAACTTCAACAAAACATTTGAAGTGGAATGCGATGCCTCTGGAATAGGCATAGGAGCGGTGCTGACTCAAGGAGGAAGGACAGTGGCATACTTCGGTGAAAAGTTAGGTGGTGCCTCACTGAACTACCCCACTTACGACAAAGAGCTTTATGCCCTAGTCCGAGCCTTGGAGACTTGGCAGCACTACTTGCTGTCCAAGGAGTTTGTGATCCACACTGATCATGAGACTCTCAAACACCTCAGAGGGAAAACCAATCTCAAGAGGAGACATGCCAGGTGGATGGAGTTCATTGAGACCTTCACGTACGTCATCAAGTACAAGAAGGGCAAGGACAATGTGGTAGCCGATGCACTAACAAGGAGGTTTTCCTTGATATCCACCATGGAGGCAAAGGTCTTAGGATTCGAGCACATCAAGGACCTATATAAGGATGATCCTGACTTTGCTGAGAGCTACAAGGAGTGTGGCACAGGAAGTCATGGCAAGTTCTACATCCATGAGGGGTTCTTGTTCCGAAAGAGAAGGCTGTGCTTATCACAAGGATCGTTACGAGAGCTTATCATCCGAGAAGCTCATGGAGGAGGACTCATGGGCCACTTTGGTGTCGAAAAGACACTAGCAGTGGTCAAGGAGCACTTCTACTGGCCACACATCAAGAGGTCAGTAGAAGTCAATTGTGCAAGATGCATCACCTGCAAAAAGGCGAAGTCCCGAGTGCACCCTCATGGGTTGTATCTCCCTCTGCCCATACCTACACAACCATAGGTGGACATCTCAATGGACTTTGTTCTAGGTCTGCCCAAAATCAACCACAAAGATGCTTTCTTTGTAGTGGTGGACAGATTCTCCAAGATGGCACATTTCATCTCATGTTCCAATGTCAATGATGCTACGCAAACATTTGAGCTGTTCTTCAGGGAGATAGTACTGCTTCACGGAGTGCCAATGACCATCGTGTCAGACAGGGACACCAAAATCCTCAGCCACTTCTGGAGGACCCTCTGGAGGAAGTTAGCCACGAAGCTGCTCTTCTCTACCACCTGCCATCCTCAAACCGATGGCCAAACTGAAGTGGTCAACAGGACATTGTCGACTCTTCTCAGGACTACACTAGGGAAGAACCTCAAGACTTGGGTGGAGTGGCTGCCATTCATAGAGTTCGCATACAACCGAACCGTGAACTCAGCAACCAAGAAGACCCCTTTTGAAGTAGTCTACGGCTTCAACCCTCTCACACCATTGGAGCAAACGCCACTGCCACCAGCAGAGATGACCAACCTCAACGGAGCATCCAAGGAAGAGTTCATAAAGAAGATACACCAGAAGGTAGCAGAGAACTTGGAGAAGAGGACCGGGCAGTACGTGACTCATGCCAACAAGGGAAGAAAGGAGGTGATTTTTCAACCAGGCGATTGGGTGTGGCAACACTTACGGCAGGAGAGGTTTCCCAACCTAAGGAGCTCCAAGCTGGCACCAAGAGGAGATGGACCATTCAGAGTGCTGGAGAGGATCAACAATAACGCCTACCGGATTGAGCTTCCAGGTGAGTTTAATATGTCTAACACGTTCAACGTAACTGATTTAGCCCCTTTCCATGCAGATGAACCAGTTTTGAGGTCAAAACCTACTGAAGAGGGAGGGGATGATGGGGACGTCAGGTCGTATGGCCGGCCAGGAGACCAGACTGGCCGACAAGGGAGCTTGCCAGAGACAGCCGGGCCATTTGGCACGTCTGCCGGCCCAAGCGGTACTGCCGGGCCTTTGACCAGCCGGGCCGGACCAACCAACATTGCCGGCGGAGAGGCCCAATCCTCTGGCCCAACTGTCGGCGACGTGGATGACACCGCCGGCCCAATTGGTGATGCCGCCGGCTCCGGTATCAACTTGGCCGGCTTCGATGACATTTCGGCCAGTACATCGCACAGTCCAGCCGGTACAGCCGATCTAGCCGATTGCAGCACCATTTCAACATCTACACAAGGAAACTCGGACCAGATAAGATACCAGTTTCAAGGCATGCATCTAGAGGAAGTCTCTACACCAGTGGTGCCACCAGGAGCAATGACAAGGAGAAGATCAAGGGCGCTCCTCCACAAATTCAGGTTGGGGGTCGACAAGCTCATAGAAGATGATCGACAAGGAACATTATGCCAAGAGTGCAAAGAGGAGTCCAAAGACCTCTCAATAAAGCAAGGGACTTCAGATACTTGGGCTTTAGTGGCAAGAGAGGTCAGGGCCCAAAGATTCGTAACCCTACTCCAAGTCGAAGACTAGGAGCTAGGCGCGTGCATGCCACAAGGACGACCACCTTCCATTATATACTTGCCTTTTTCTGTTTTGCAGGGTAGGATCTAGAATATTTACATTTTGAGTCAAAGAAATTTTAGGTAGAAGTCATTTTCGGTTATTCACTTTTGTACGTTTTGGATTTGTGCACTTTTGTAAGTTTTCCATTTCTTTTCTTGAGTCGACCCTAGAAGGTCAAGCTGTCGAGCATATTAATAAGGCTCCTTCCTGCATTGTAGATCGACAACCTTTTTGATAATTAATAAATATCGAATTTTCTTTCTACAAGTTATTCTCTCAAGAGACTTGTACGCTTAGAACCTAGTTGAGACCAGCCCTCCTAGCTCTAAGTTTGTGATTTATCACGAGGTTCATCACCCCTCGTGTGGTTCACTTCACCCTTCCATCCTTTACCAAACAGAAAACCCCCATCTAGAAGCCTAAGGTTGAATTTCTCACCTAATCTTCTCCACACAGCCCACGCGCATACAGCCTTGAATCGAGGCTTGTATCAACTCCGCCTTGGATGCTCCGTTGAGGTTGGTCATCTCTGCTGATGGTAGTGGCGTTTGCTTCAAAGGTGTTAGGGGGTTGAAGCCATAGACTACTTCAAAAGGAGTCTTCTTGGTTGCTGAGTGCACGGATCGGTTGTATGCGAACTCTATGAATGGCAGGCACTCCACCCAAGCTTTGAGGTTCTTACCTAGTGTAGTCCTGAGAAGAGTCGACAATGTCCTGTTGACCACTTCAGTTTGGCCATCGGTTTGGGGATTCCACGTGGTAGAGAAGAGCAGCTTCGTGTCTAGCTTCCTCCAGAGGGTCCTCCAGAAGTAGCTGAGGAACTTGGTGTCCCTATGTGACACGATTGTCCTTGGCACTCTGTGAAGCCTTAAGATCTCCCTGAAGAACAGCTCGGATGTTTGCGTGGCATCATTGACATTGGCACATGGGATGAAATGTGCCACCTTGGAGAATATGTCCACCACTACAAAGATAGCATCTTTGTGGTTGATTTTGGGTAGACCTAGAACGAAGTCCATTGAGATGTCCACCCATGGATGTGAAGGTATGGGCAGAGGGAGATACAACCCGTGAGGGTGCACTCGGGATTTCACCTTTTTGCAGGTGATGCACCTTGCACAATGGGCTTCTACTAACCTCTTGATGTGTGGCCAGTAAAAGTGCTCCTTGACCACTGGTAGTGTCTTGTCAACACCAAAGTGGCCCATGAGTCCTCCTCCATGAGCTTCTCGGATGATAAGCTCCCGTAATGATCCTTGTGGTATGAACAGCCTTCTCTCTCGGAACAAGAACCCCTCATAGATGTAGAACCTGCCATGACTTCCTGTGCCACACTCCTTGTAGCTCTCAGCAAATTCAGGATCATCCTTATATAGGTCCTTGATGTGCTCGAATTCTAAGACCTCTGTCTCCATGGTGGATATCAAGGCAAACCTCCTTGATAGTGCATCGGCTACCACATTGTCCATGCACTTCTTGTACTTGATGACATACGGGAAGGTCTCTATGAACTCCATCCACCTGACATGTCTCCTCTTGAGATTGGTTTGCCCTCTGAGGTGCTTGAGAGTCTCGTGATCAGTGTGGATCACAAACTCCTTGGAAAACAATTAGTGCTACCAAGTCTCCAAGGCTCGGACTAGGGCATAAAGCTCCTTGTCGTAAGTGGGGTAGTTCAGTGAGGCACCACCTAACTTCTCACTGAAGTATGCCGCTGGCCTTCCTCCATGAGTCAGCACCGCTCCTATGCCTATTCCAGAGGAATCGCACTACACTTCAAATGTCTTGTTGAAGTCGGGCAAGAGTAGCACTGGTGCATGTGTGAGGTTGTCCTTCAAGGTCTGGAACGCCTTCTCCTGAGCTTCTCTGATACAAGCCACGATTCAAGGCTTATATGCGCGTGGGCTGTTTGGAGAAGCTTAGGTGAGAAACTCGACCTTAGACTTCTTGGATAGGGGTTTTTGGGTTGGTATTTGA
>JAEVFF010000486.1:311901-359076 GCA_018901945.1 Pugionium dolabratum
AAAGTGTCCGTCTTAACATATCTTTCACAAACAGTGTAATACAATGAATTATGCTTTAGTGATGGACCTTCACCCAAACGACCGAAGTTTCTAATCTCATATGTCAGTGTTATATTGTTCACAATAAAATGAAACTTAGTCCACTTTCAGTTATGTATCCAAAGGTTAACAATTATTGCAAAAGTGTCCATCCATTACAATGTATTCCCAAACGAAATTTCTTCTCCCTTCAAGTTGTGTCTTCAACTCATGAAAGTTAAGCCGCTCTCAAAAACCAATATAAAGCCATATAGATCAATAAAAGAAACATATACAATAGAATACTATAACGCAACTTGATTCAAGAGATAACAAGACTCCAAATGCAACAAAACACAATGAATTTTTACTGAACACAATAGTGCCAAGAAATTTTGTTTATGATATCACCGGTGTTCGGCTAACAATGTTCATTTTAACTAGTTGGTCATCTTGATATGTCCACACTAAATCGCCCATAACTTTTGATTTAGAGATCAGAATGACATGAATCCAACGTCCACATTAAGCTAACTTAATTTTCTATATAATCATTATTTATATGATTCCGTATGCCAACCATTAAACAACTTATTAGAAATACAAGACAACCAATCCGAAATGTCACGAAATCCCCAGCTGAACAACAAAGTTTGATTTTGGAAAAACACCATCATTATGGGAATGTACATGCGGTAGAAAAATTACGCCAATGACTACGGACCAAAATTGTTCTCAGTCTCTTACTTCTTTCTCTTTTGTCCAATTAATTTTCACGTGCCAACTATGACCGCACGTGTCGTTGATTCTAGTCTTTTGAATTTCATTTTGACCATTATAAAAAATCATTGACTTATCCATTTTGTTGATAAACAAATTGTCTCAACAAAATACACGTTATACATATACATTGCGATGTATGTTGACCATTGATTAAAAAATTAAAATTTTATAATCAGCCGGAATCATAACGGACAACAGTTATAATCGTAATCAACGACCACAGCTAAACGAACATAGCAATTAGCAAACATCGTAATGGAAAATGATCATTTTAGTTTTATAACTTAAAACTTAAAGATGTGGCGTTTGATAACGCTAACGTTTTGTTGATCCAAACTTTTAAGATTTCAGAAAACTTGAAAAAGAAAAGTCATGAATGATTCTTTTATTCTTTCACTTTGATCAACAAGGAAAAAATTACTTCACTTGTTTTTTTTTTCGATTGGTCGCTTTCCCACTTTGTGTTTTTGTTTCTTGTTTTTACCAAGCTTAGATTTTTTTCCTTTGCTAAATGCTCACTCTTACCAAGGAACTCGAAAATCACCATTTTAAAACGAATTCGAGTTAAGGATTTATTCTTTGGAAGAAATCAATAGACCAAAAGCTACGTGATCACTATTTTTATCCAGATAGATTATTATAAAGGTAATTGACCGTGTATCAACTTGATTTATAAATAAATACACCAAACAGAATGTATACGGTCAAATCAGGTTATCGTTTTGCAGTTGATCTCGGACATAATATTATAGGAGCATCGCCGTTGTTTTTTTGGTAATCATCAGGATTTAGCAAAAAAATATTTTGTCTTTAAAGATCTCAGTAAAAATAATACATTTTCTGTGGAGACTGTTATCCAAAAATTTATCGATCAAATCACATCTAACTTCTCGAAAGATCATTAATGACAACAGATGTATGAGATGTGTGTAAGAATTAGTTTGGGATCACACATGTATAATCGATGTGTTAGGATCATTATCTAAAGTAATCAAAATTATGTGGTCACTTATTTGTAAAGATAAAAGACTATGAGACATAAGTGTTATGGAAAATTTGTGTGTTGATACATTATGTAATTTCTAATTTGATGAAGGGCCGAATTAGAAATTATTTTCTATATAAATAGAAGGGTTATTGGTTCCCATGACAATCCTAACAAGAAATTCAGCCACTTTTGTATCCCATCAACAAAGATCTTCAGTTCTTCTGGGTTTATCGTGGAAGATCCATTCTCAACTTCAGTATCATAAGCCATAGATCCAAAAGGTACGCTTACGCTATTGTGTTTCTTATTATTCAGGAATTAGCATGAATTTTATGATTATAGAAATCAGATGTTCTTAAAGGATTGACAATTTTTATTCGCTCGTACAAAACTTGTTCACATGTCAGTGATTGTGGAGGACAATCATTCAAAGCGTGCTTCCCTTTTAAAAAATTTGTTTTAACGGGTGACCATTAGGAAGAAACCTTCGATGACAATCAAACCAACACGTCTTTCTCCTATTTGGTAATTGAAATGCCTTCGTATCATCCATACAAATTGGACAGGCCAGCCTTCCATGCGTTGTCCATCCTGATAACATTCCATAAGCGGGAAAGTCGCTTATCGTCCAAAGTAACAATGCTTTTAGATTGAAATTTTGGTTCAGCGATACATCGTATGCATCAACTCCGATAGACCATAATTCTTTCAACTCATCAATCAAAGGTCGTAGGAATATGTCCAGACTAGCACACGGATGATTTGGCCCCGAATTCAAAATAGTTAGAAACAAATACTCTTTCTTCATACACATCTTTGGTGGCAAATTATATGTAGTGATAATCACTGGCCATAATAAATGATTACGAGACATCCCAAATGGGTTGAATCCATCAGTACATAAGCCAAGATAAACATTTCGAGATTCAGCAGTAAATCTAGGATGTAAATATTGAAAAATTTCCACTCTGCAGCATCAGATGGACGACTCATTTCTCCGTCTTCTACTTCATGCTCTGTGTGCCACCTCATTGCCTCTGCGGTTTTCTCGCTTTGATACATTCTTTTAAGTCTATCACCTATAGGTAAATACCACATACGACTGAAAGGTATTCTCATCCTGCCCTCGCTTGGCTTATACCGGGGGGAATCGCAAAATTTGTATTTTTCCCATTTCTCATCTTCTTTCCAAAATATAATACAATTTTTAACACACACGTCAATTGTATAAAACGGGAGACCTAAATTTCGCATCAATTTTTTGGTTTCATAATATGAACCCGTCGCTTGATTCTCGTCGGGTAAATATTCTGTAAATAGCTCCGCCCAAGAATCCATACATTTTTCTGGTAAATTAAAATCAGATTTGATGTTCATTAACCGAGCAGCTAAAGATAATTGTGAGTGCCCTTCATGACAACCATCATACAATGGATTTTTTGCAGCTTCTAACATGTTGTAAAACTTTTCTGCTTCTTCATTAGGTCGTTCTTCTTCATAATTATAATTATAATTTTCTTCGTTCTGATTATAGTACTGATGCTGATCATCAGTCGTTATCTCACGAAATGCATCCGTCACCATTTCAACATATCTATTACCGGATATACCAACTGTTTCATCACTACTACAATCACGTCCCTGATTTCTTGTACATCACCCCGACTAGTACTACTCGTCCCTAACTGAACATTCAGCTCTTCTCCATGTTTATATCAAATATAATAATTTGGCATAAACCCTCGACTATATAGATGACTCCATATTTTTCGTCCCGGAATAAATTTATCATTTTTGCAATTAATACAAGGACAGAAAAACTTACCTCCACTACTTTGAGCTATAGGTTGACTACTTGCAAAATTCATGAACTGCTCCATGCCTTGTGCAAATTCCGCCGAGATATTTCTTGTTTCATTATCAATTCTTCTGTACATCCAATCTCTCGAATTGTTATAATTTCCCCACATGTTTTACAAAACTTTTTACTTTTGATTTCGCAAATGAGAGAATGGGATGGTGCATATATATACAATATTTTGCGACTACTTTGCGACTACTTTGCCACTGATTTGCCACTACTTTGCGACTATAGCCATGTAGTCGCTTAAATGTCGTTATACCTAACACGCACATGTTTTTTATGGTGGCACTTTGCCACCACTTTGTGACTACAGAGCCACTACATACCGTAGTCACAAATTGGTCGCATTTTTAGCGACCAATAAGAGACTACCACCTCATTTTCCATATGTAGTCGCTAATCAGTCCCAAAATAGCGACTGATTAGCGACTACCAGGGTCAGTCTCAAGGCAGTCGCATCTCAGTCGTTAATTGGTTGCATATTGCGACTGATTTGCGACCACACTTATTGGTCACATATTTGCGACCAATTTGCGACTACTATTCCGTAGTCGCAAATTAGTCGCTAAACCATGGCAAATGTGGTCGCAAAAATTGCGACCACGTATGTAGTCGCAACTTGCAGTCGCAAATTGGTAATTTTCTTGTAGTGTGATAAGACAGAAATAAGTACGCTTTTGTATCGTTTTAGTACCATGAGGTATCACGGCAAGGGAAACATAAGGGAGTACATTTTGGAAATGTCTAACATTGTTTCAAAGCTTAAAACACTCAAGGTTGAGCTTCGAGAAGAAGTGCTCATATTTTTTGTCTTGAACTCTCTTCCTCCTAGTTTCAATCAATTGAAATCCAGTTATAACACACAGAAGGAGAAATGATCTCTTAATGAGCTTATTTCATATTGTGTGTAAGAAGAGGATAGGATTAAACAAGAAAAGTCTGAAAGTGCTCATATGGTTAACACCTCTAAGGGACAGGGCAAAAAAAAAATTGAAGATGTTAAGAATGATGTTGCTAAAGGTTCAACACAAAAGAAGCAGACTAAGGTTGAAGATACCTGCTTCTTTTGTAAGAAAACTGGACATATGAAGAAGGACTACCAAAAGTACCACGCTTGGCGTGCAAAGAAAGGTATGTTCCTTGCTATGGTATGTTCTGAAGTGAACATAGTTGAAGTACCAAAAAACACTTGGTGGTTAGATTCAGGTGCAACTACTAACATCAGTGTTTTATTGCAGGATTGTCTGAGATATCGAAAACCAACTGATGCTGAAAGATGCATTTATGTGGCTAATGGAATTCCGGTTTATGTGGAGGCAATTGCGCATTTTAGATTTTTTTTTAGTACTAGTTGTTTTTTGGATTTAAAAAACACTTTTGTTGTACCGTCATTTAGACGAAATTTGGTTTATGTTCCTTATTTAGACAAATCTAGTTATTCTTGTCTAATTCAGCATGGAAAAGTTACTTTGTCTTTAAATTCAGTTTTAATTAGAACTGGTACACTCATGGATAATCATATCTTTATATGTTTGACATTATAGTTTCTCGCGATGAAAGCTTAAATGTTGAATCAAAGGATACAAAACGTAAATTAGAAAATATAAGTTCAGGAACTCTGTGGCACAAACGCTTAGGTCACATTTCTAGGAATAGAATTGAGCGACTTGTGTCTGATGGTATCAGAAGTTCAGTGGGAGTAAGTGTATTTTCTTGGTTTTGTATGTCGATGATATACTACTAGCCACTAACGATATGGGCATGCTACATGAGACCAAGATATTTCTGAAGGGTAAATTTTGAAATGAAAGATCTTGGTGAAGCATCTTTTGTATTAGGAATTCAGATTCACCGAGATCGAACTCGGGGAATTCTTGGATTATCTCAAAAGAGCTATATCGATAAAGTACTCAAGAGAAGTGGCATGCAGGATTGCAAACCAGGTGATACCCTAGTCGCTAGAGGAGATAAATTTTGTCTTAATCAGTGCCCTAAAAGAAATTTAGAAATTCAAGAGATGCAAAAGATTCCTTATGCGTCGGCTGTAGGGAATCTAATGTATGCTCAAGTTTGTACGCGTCCAGATTTAGCCTACATTATTGGATTTTTGGACAGATACTTAAGTAATCCAGATTTGGACCATTGGAAAGCAGCCAAAAGTGTCATGAGGTATCTGAAGAGAACAAAAGATTATATGCTCACATATCAGAGATCAGATAACTTGGAGATCATTGGGTATTCTGATTCTGATTTTGCTGGATGTCAAGATAGTAGAAAGTCTACATCAAGTTTTATTTTTTTGTTGGCTGGTGGAGCTATTTCTTGGCGTAGTGCAAAACAAACACTCGTAGCTTCCTCCACAATGGCGGCAGAATTCATAGCAGTTTTTGAGGCATCCAATCATGGACTTTGGTTGAGGAATTTTGTCACTGGGCTACGAATTCTTGAAGGAATTGAAAGACCACTAAAGATATATTGTGACAATAAATCAGCTGTTTTGTATTCCAACAAAAATAGCAGCACAACAAAGTCCAAGTTTATTGACATTAAGTTCCTCGTCGTTCAAGAGAGGGTACAAAGTAGAGAGATTTCCATAGAACACTTAGGGACAAACTCTATGATAGCATATCCTCTTACAAAGGGCATTCCACCTAAGGTATTTCTTGAGCATACTGCTCGAATGGGTGTTTCAATGTTTGAGGATCATTTGGTTTAGTGGGATTTTTTCATTTGGTTTTGGGTTTTATGTTTTAGTTGTGTTTATGCATATTTATTTTCTGATCAGAAATAAAGTTTTGTTTTTGGTTTACTCTTTGTACAATAAAGTTAAAGGATCTCAATAAGGTAGGACAAGTTGAAAATCGACATGTATTGATATTTTTATGTGATTTTCATGCCACACTTTTCATAATTGATCTATGTCGTTTGTTTATATTAATTTCAGTGATTATGGAAGGTTTAGTTATTTATCATTATAACAAAAACCGCTATGATCCTATGTTACTATAGTCAATAAACGGGGTTGTTTATGCCTTGCTATATAATGACAATTTTGAGCTCATAAAGTCTATCACATTTTCAGAATACATATGTGACCCAGTGGGAGATTGTAAGAATTAGTTTGGGGTCACACATGTATAATCGATGTGTTAGGGTCATTATCTAAAGTAGTCAAAATTATGTGGTCACTTATTTGTAAAGATAAAACACTATGAGGCATAAGTGTTATAGAAAATTTGTGTGTGGATACATTATGTAATTTCTAATTTGATGAAGGACCGAATTAGAAATTATTTTCTATATAAATAGAAGGGTTATGGTCCTCATGGCAATCCTAACAAGAAATTCAGCCACCTTTGTATCCCATCAACAAAGATCTTCAGCTATTTTGGGTTTGTCATGGAAGATCCATTTCCAACTTCAGTATCATAAGCTATGGATCCAAAAGGTACGCTTCCGCTATTGTGTTTCTTATTATTCAGGAATTAGCATAAATTTTATGATTATAGAAATCATAAAATAATCTATAATGGGACGATGTCGAAGAAACAAATGTGAATAATTTTTTTGTGCCCTTTTGCTCAGATGGTTTAGCAAAAAATGGGCATTTCTACTAATTCGATATGTGACCGGCATAAGAATGCCTATGATAATATGAAATTTCTGATTGCAAGTTATGCACTATTTGATTTCAATTCACCTCAAAAGTATCTTCCTTTCTTTACCTTATACCGACTGTGAAAACTGAGGAATGATATTATCTTCAATAATAAAAATATTCCGGTGGATATTTTATTACAAAGAAGTTTTAACAATGTTTAAGAATGGATCGATCACATGGAATCCTTGCAAATGAGTTCAACGTTGACGTCATGTGTTAGTATCTCAAATCAAATACATTGGAAAAGGCCATCACAAAAATGGGTTAAATGTAGCTACGATATTGCTCATCGAAATGTATCTCAACATTCCGGGTTAGGCTAGGTTATTAGAGATGCGAATGAATTTTTTATATATGCAGATATGGATAAATATCAAAGTCGGTATACAGTTATTGAGACAGAATTAACTGTACTTTTATGGGCTTTACAAGCATCATGGTACTTGTATTTTCGTAAAGTCATCTTTGAATAAGATAATTTGACGATAAACAATATTGTTAATGTAAAGAGTTCTACTTTTCGTTTCAACCACTACATTGAGACTATTCAACAATGGATGACGAAGTTCGAGTCCATCTGATTCCAACACTAACTTTGTTTCTGCAACAAAGTGGTTGATGGTTTAGCGTTTTTTTTCTTCTTAAATCTAATTTAGATTAGAATTTATTTAATATTTGTTTATCTTTTTTACAATATCTTATAAACAATGATAATTTAGTTTAATAAAATATTTATCTGCGGGAAAAAATATGATTTATTAAGGTTACCAGATTTCAAAATATACTGATTAGAGTTAATTAGCTCCCTTTTTTAAGAAGAAGAAATCAAAGAAAAGTAATACCGTAATAAAGCATCGATAGCAAGCTTTTGTAAATACAATTATTATAGTGTTACATTGACCGCATTGAAACCACAGTGCCACTAAGATTCGCATCACTCCCACAAAGTACATCAAATCAATGAAAAAAATAATGGTCTTCTCCAATTCCTATATTTAAAATAATACTCAATTACCAAAATAAAATTAAAAATGAGAAAATGGGATAAAAATCGAAACATAATGGAACGCCTTTTAGAAAAAGCGATCCAACACTAAACGATACTCTTTAAGTTTTGACCCAACCAATTTCTTTTTGGTAAATGCGTGGCTTTCTATAATCCCTACGTATATCCCTAATATATTAATTGAGAATCATTTTTAAAAAATAACCTTATCTCCACGTGTTATTTACAACTATACCAGCTGGGGTGTCGCTTCCTCATAATTTCTCAAAACAAATTTAAAACAAGTCTTAATTTACTAGATAAATTACTATATATGCCATTCAATCACCATTAATACACATAAAATCATTAGAGTAAATTTTATAAATCTTTGCCTATATTATCTACTACTAATCAATACATAAATTATTATATGTCAATGCCAACACTTTGATTTAAATTTTAATTGAAAAATAGTCAAACTATATTTATACTCTTTTATATTTATCGATAACATATTTTAATATCTACACCAAAATATTTTACTTATCTTATTAATGATTTTAGTATAAGCACTTATATTTCGTTTTAATTTTAATTGAGTTTTAAAATATTTCTTTACTAGAATTTTTTTAAATTTCAAATATTCAAATCTTTTCACATAGAAAATGAATTTTTACTCATATAAAACAATCCATAAGACTATATTTTACATTATACATAACACAATTATGATATATTATTTTATCATGGTAATATGATTTTTAAATTTTCAGATAATATTTCAATATATAAACTAATTATATATATTATTTTTATAAAATTTCATTATATAAAATATAATAAACAATTTACTCCGCGCATGGCGCAGATCAAAATCTAGTTTTATTTTATTCTTTAGTTAAATACAACTCTCTGATTTTGTTGTCTTCTCATATAACCAAAGTGTTATTAAATTCGATATGTTTTTTTTTTTGAGGATATGATTTTGTTTAAAATTCCGAAATTCGCTCAAACTTTTTTTAATATTCCCACCAATAAGAAACTCCGAATATTTACGTCATTCGATTTTCTAATTTATATTTTCTCTACACACAGTATCTATTTAGGGATATAGTTTTTTTTTGTGTTTGTGCGTCTCTTGACGATTTGCAGATTCTCAATTCTGCATTCAGTCCCCTGATGTTTCCATCAATCGATGACGACGAAGATTTTCTCGCTGCTCTTTGCTTCGATCAAAGGTTCTTATAAATATCAATGCTTCTTCTGCTTTCAATCTTTCTCTATTCTGATTGTACAATTTTGATGTGTCTACCTTTAATTCTCTGGCTTCTTAAATTTTCCAAATTTGAAACCAATTTCATATTTCAATTGCAAAACACATTGGTTTTTTTTTCTTGTAATAAGAATGGGGAAACCTAAAAGTCAATATTTTGTTATTGTGTGTACGATGATTGATGAACGTTAATGTTTGCGGGTTTTCAGCTATGATTTTGAACAGCAGAAAGTATTATGGGATCGTTCTTTGCGTTCATCTGCTATTGTCATTGATTTAATGGAGAATTTTACCCTGATTATGTAGCAATGGAGCAGATGATCCCTACGCCTTTATACAGTCAGATCAGGAAAACCTCTTTCCGGATTTTGGGTCATCTGATGTGAATTTGCAGCCAGAGCAAGAACAAGTATTTAACATTGAAACTCAATTCGATTCGTTTAGTGGAACCTTTCCTCAAGTTTGTAGCGCTAGAGGGGAAAACAACGGTTTAAGACCATATAATGGAGGTGTCTATAGTAGCAGCATTAGATCAGGACAATTGGATTTGGCTACGTCTTATAGTGGAGTTTTGCAGCAAGAGTCACATCAAGTCTGTAGCTTTAGAGAGGGAAACGACTGTTCAGGGCCTCACAGTGGTGGAAATATGCAGCAGGAACCCGAACAAGTGTTTAGCGGCGTAGTAGAAATCAATTCTTCATCATCTGTTGGAGCTATTAAGGAAGAGCATGAACATGTAGAGGAAGAATGCTCAAGAAAGAGGTAAAGCTTTTTGGAATCCGAATCCTTGCTCTTCAGATTTCTTTGTTTTGATGATTTCAAAAACTCTTGTGGTTTCTGCTTGTGTTTTCTGTTGTGTTGTTTTGGTAAAACTATTTGCAGCTAATGATTTCTCGTCTTTGTATTCGATTCTTGTTAAGTTTTGTAGCTTGGATTGACCTTGATTGCGATCTTGTTTTCGTGGGAGCCGTGTACTATTATTAAGTAATACATAATTCTTTGGGTTTTAACTAAAACAACAAAAGAGAAATTTTTAAGGCATGAGGATCAACCACAAGTTCCTTTGCAGTAAGAGCATTAGTAATTATTGTTTCAAGTGGAAACTAGCTCATATGTGTTCTGTTGAGATTACCTAAGCTTTCATGATTGTTGTGTAATCTTCATGTTTGTTTATCTACAAAGACTACTTTAGCATCCACTATTGTCTGATCTGATTATATATGAACAGGGGACGAACTGGATCATGTAGCAAGCCAGGAACCAAAGCCTGTCGTGAGAAACTGAGAAGGGAACAGCTAAATGAGAGGCATGTTCAGAGCTTTGCATATTGCGTATGTTTTATTGTTTGAACAATGTTGTTCCGCAGTCTCAGAAGAAAAAAACGGGTGCTTTTCAGGTTCATGGATTTGAGCTCTATTTTGGAGGTTACGAGGACTCCAAAGACGGATAAATCAGCTATACTCGATGATGCAATCCGGGTCGTGAATCAGCTCAGAGGTGAAGCTCATGAGCTTAAAGAAACCAACCAGAAACTTTTAGAAGAGATCAAGAGCCTGAAGGTTGGTCTCTCACTTTGTCCTAAAGCCTATGTCTACCTAGTCGACCTGCATATGAAATGAGAATAGTAAAACCCATTTTAAGGAGTCTGTTTTAGCTTTGTTTCTGATTTCACTATCTATGTGGCCTTATTTGATTTCGGTTTTAACTGTCTGGAATAGGAGGAGAAAAACGAGCTACGGGAGGAAAAGCTGGTGTTGAAGGCTGATAAGGAGAAGATGGAGCAACAGCTGAAATCTATGGCGGTTCCATCACCGGGTTTCATGCCCTCACATCTAGCAGCTTTCCATCCAAATAAAATGGCGGTTTACCCGAGTTACGGTTACTATCCAAACATGTCAATGTGGCCATACCTACATCCCTCTGACTGTGATACATCTCATGATCATCTAAAGAGGCCTCCTGCTGCTTAATCTTCTATTCAGTTACTTCATCATTCAAGCATAATATCAATCATTTCGGAGTTTTGTTTCCTTCAAATGATTCTTTATCATTAGATTAGAATTTTGTGTTTCTTCATTTTTCAAGTGTTGAGCTTATTCCTAGGTGCTATTTTTGAATAAAAATGCTGAGAAATTTGTGACTGTTATCGTTCTGTCTTGATCAGATATATAGGTGGAAATAGACAAATCGAAAATGTATTGTACGAAATTAAAAGGAATCTGAAAATGCAGGGACAGGACTTAAAAAAGCGCACTTAAAAGATAGTGGTCCAAGTGGGTCCTAATCATCATAACCGCTCTTTTGATTACTCAGTAATTCCCAGCCGTTGGATCTATGCCAAATTTTAGCTTTAAAGGAAAGAAAACCACCACCAACCGAATTTTACTTTGTATCAAATTTAGTATATGATCCAAACGAAACCTGAGATATATCTATTTTCGTACCATTGTAGATGCTTTTAATCATAATCGAAAATAGAAAAAAAGAAGAGCATTTGAACTCGATAAATCTGTAAATTTACATAAACATTATAACATCAAAATTACAATCAATTTCTAACAAATGAGAAAAGCTGTGACTTAATGGCATCAGCAAATTAAGTATACAGTGAGAGTTTTAAAAAAATGATGTAATAGTTTCTATTAACAAAACAAAGAATCAAAAATCTCAAATGAGTTTGTCTAATAAGTATATATATAAACTGTAAAGAGAGAAAGAGAGATATAATGTTATTTTTTTGGTTTATTACCCAGAAGCAAGTAACCAAAGTGTGGTAAGTGAAGAAATGGCAATGGTGATCCAACAAAGGAAAGCTAAAGCAACAGAGAGTTGATACTTCCAACACTCTGCTTCAAAACTACAGCTTCCTAAATCCCCAAAGTATAAAACCGTTATTCCTGCTGAGGACGAGGCTCCTGCTAAAGACAATGTTGATGTTACCTGAAACCCGAAAACAAAACACAAGGTGGTTTAAGGTTTTGATTTGATGATTCTTGTGTCATTGCTTGAGTGAGAAAGATATAAAAAAAGAGGGAGAGACTTACCCAATCTCCAACTACAAATAGGCTGACCAAAACCGGGCTCAGAAGTGTTTTCTTTCTCACTAAAGCGAAGGTGTCTAGTACCGCAAGACCGAAACTCCATATGACTTGCAAACCCATTGCTGCTATTAGGTAGCTGCAAACCAAATCTCCATCCGTAAGAACAATTAGACGGTTACAAAATACACGAAAAGTTCACTCTTTTTCGAAAAGTTTGCGGAATATGCTTGGGAATGCTATATTGTTACAGAATCAAAGATACAGAAATATCAAAAAGTTTCAAGATCCTTGCATTTCAAATAACAAGAAAAAACAAAGCAGGGCTTCCGATTCATCCATTCCAGCTACGTAAAAATGTGTAGAGAATTAGTAAAAAGCATAGCTTGTAGACATTTAAAACTTGATTCAAACCAATTTCAAATCCAGAATCATAAAGCATTACACAACACTTGTCTAGAACAAGATCTTGTAGCCTGTAGGTGCCCCAAAACTAACTATTTAGAAAGCAGAGATCTCCATGGTACCTAACATGAGACTCAACTCACACAAAATTTTACTTCAAAATCCTAAAACTGAGTCCAGATGTATAAAACAATTCAACTTTCTCGGGATTGGATCTGTAGGATTCATCTGAAATCCACACTCTTCAAGAACTCAATTCCGAAACTGATCAAATATATAAAGAGTAGAGTTTACCAGAAAGCAGTGAAGCTGAAGAATCCACCTGAAGAAACCATGTAAGAAATCGAACCAGCGGCAAAAACACACTGCGAAATTCTCAAGAACAGACCGGTCAAAGTCCCTGGTGTTCCAGGGATATCTATCATTTCTCTTCCAAAACACACCCGAAATACCCAAATCAAAACAATCGTGAAAACATTGTCGTTGTGTACTTCTCCGATAAACTGAGAAAAAATTTAAAATCCCGCCGCCAAACAAAAAAACCAAATTTCTGGTAGCTCAGGCGATTTTTCCAGTGAGAAAACAAAAAGCTAAATTTTGTGCGGTATTCAGGATAGGAAATTGAGAAATCAGAGCAGTAGAATATGGGAAAATTGAAGACCTTTTGCCGATTTTGTTTTAAAACACAGGGCACATAGAGAGGAGGGCGTAGAAGAACAAATGCGCATTGTTTGTTTATTGGAAAGTGGAAAGTTTATAAATAGTAAAATAAGCTAATGGGGAAAGTGATGGACAAAAATAATTTTTTATAATTCATCTTTGAACTTTCGCATTGTTGGAGGATCACTTTTTTTCCATTGGGAATTTATTTTACTAATCTTCATAGATTCAATTAATTTGTATCAGCTTTGTAATTGAATGTAGTTTATAAATAATTCAGTTTCATAATGTTGAAATTTCTTTTTTAAGTTACTGATACAGAATATGTCCAACTTTATTGGTAAACCAACAGAGAAAAAAAAATCTCAACTTTTGTTTTAATTCCAAGTAACAATGATTAGATCACTGTGGTGAAAAACATCACTATAAGTATAACATCATATTTGCAGCTGTTTTGATATAAAACAAAATCCACACACATAATAAATTCACACTCGCTGACGAATTATTTTTAAATTAGAGAAATTTTAATCCACTGAGGCAAATTAATCTACCAAAGACCAGAAGCTCCGAGATAGGTGTTGAAGATGAACAAGAACCCTCCAAATAACATCATCAGTATAACCAAGACTCAGTCTCGTGCTTACGTGTATAAGGGACCTAAGACAAACTTTATATTATTATTTTTAGATAAAAAGTCAAAGTGTTTTAAAAGATCGAAACTATAAATGCTTTGAAAAGTTAATATTAAATAAATTAAAATAATTTTTGAAGGATAAGGTTTTACTAAACATCATATTACTAAATATGTATATGAATAATCAAATTATAGAAAAAATGAAGGAAAATCAAATAAAATAGTATTATTTCAAGTTTTTTTTAAATATATCATTAATCATTTAAATTTACAAAATAACACAAATTTAATTATAAAATAATTAAAAACTTTTTCGTAATAAAGAAAAATAAATCATAAATTAAAAAAATAAACTCAAATATTATATTTTAATTTTATATATAATTTATTTATATTAAATAATTATTTTCAAATAATAATTTGTGTTATTTTAAAATTTTTAATTTTATTATTTTAAATTTGAAAAATAAATTTAAAATGGTGGTATTTTAAAGTATTACTCAAAAATGAATGCAAACCTTAAAATCCTTTGAAAGTTTTAGTAATGTTTCTTCCTTAGCCAAAAGAATAAAGATGGTTCAATATTTAGAGTAACACAAACATAAAAACAAATTAAAAGGGCATAACACTGAAATGATGTAAAGAAAGGTAATATGTAGAAATGAGGTTATTTTCAGTCAATTTTAACTTTGGATTCCTTCTTGACTTTGTTGAGTTTGTGCTTCATCGCAAAGAAAAAAAGCAATGCTCCTACTACAGCTAATCCTTTGATGAAGCTTAAGAGACGTTGAACAAACTCGTTATGTCCGAACAATGCAGAGTTTGTTGCTGCGTGATCCGCAAACTACACAAAACATATATATACTCTCTGAGAGTCATCATATACAGATTTTACAATCTAAACATATGGCCTCAAGAACGCACCTCATGGAATTTTGATATCACTCGTTCGATATGCTCTTCGTCAAAGTTTGACTTGTAAAACTTGTGTGCGGTGTCGTACGACATCGTTTCATTCAAGAACTACACAAAACCCGGAGACGAAACACGAAAACTAATGAGATTCGATAGAAACCATAGTGACTGAATATGAAGAAATATTAGATGCTACTATTACCCCTTTGAATTTCAGATAAAGTAATCCAAATTCTTCAATGTCGATACGTTGGTTGTAGAAATCATGATGGGTCATTGTAACTATGCCTTGGTGTAGAAGCTACATAGCCACAATAAAACATATTCTCTTGATTTCTTGTTTCGATAGTTTTGGTAAAGTGAATTTCTGTGTACGTTAGAGATTCTTAGACTGAACGAATCAATCTTTGCAGTTATATAACTAGATTTGGCTACTATTACTAAGAGTAAATTGAGAGTTGGTATACCAAGAGGAAAGCTCCAAAGAAGCTGCCATAGATGAAGATAAGTCCACCAAACGTTTTCAATATAACACCAATTGCCATGAGATGCTTAATTTGGTTTCCTGAATAGCCAAATTTCGGTCTCCAGTAATCATCTGTACTTTCCCAATTGAATTGGAGCTCCATGTAACTAAATATTACAAAGAAACAAAAACATAAACCCATTGTTGAGTCTAATCATCAACTGAGAGGAGTATCAATCAAGAGTCTCTCCTTGCTAACACAGAAAGTATATGATAATGACATAATCATTTGAAGGAGGTTGATGAGTAGTACTCATGCCAAGCAGAGAAGAAGAAGGAGGAGGTAAAGAGTGTTCTTCCAATAGCTTCCACGTAAGGGAAAGTAGCAACTTTTCTTCCTAAATTGTTTACTTTTCTCTGCACAAAATCCATCTCAGATTTTTTACTCTGTACCCTGAAAAAATAAGCTAGAGGAAGACGATGATGAAAAAAAAGTTGGGAGCTTTGGAAGATTTTGCAGAAAGATAGTGTCTTTCTCTTTGACCTATACAGGAGGAATAGAAGACGAATGGGCTGGTTGTGAAAAGATGATGATTTCACAATAGAAACTGCAACTTGGTCTTCTTCTTGACATAAAAATAAAGTGGTTGCAGTTTACACGTTCTAAGCTTTTTTAATTTATTTTTAACTTTAGAAAAATTAGATTATTTAAATCACACAAAATAGATGTGTACTATTTTAGTCTAATACCATGTTATTATGTGTTTTCTATTTACTTTGGTGTGGTATATATCAAGCAAAATAATTTCTTCGGAAATATTATTTTGTTTAGATACACAACGTTCATAGTACTTCCAATTCGAACACATACGAACAATAGCTCGAACAGCTCTTGACACTTGTTTCAGGCATTGGACACGTGGATATATAACATGCAAGACTATATGGACACTTGCTTAAAAAATATTACAACCAAAACCAAATCATTCGTAATTCTTAAGGTGAAAAACGATTTGATAGAGGAAAAGAGAGAGAGCAACTCGTAGAAGGGTTTGGCGAAATAAGTAGAGAGACTATGAAAAGGAATATCAGATGTGTATTTACTCTGGTGAGGAAGAAGAGTCGATAATCATCAAGGGAGAAGAACACTTAATTAAGGTAAAATCCACCACATAAATCATTTATTTCTTGTGAAATAATGATCGTATATCATAAACTTGTAAGAAGAATTATTAAATCCAAGTGTTACTTATGCTTTTAATTCTTCTTAATTTTGCTGTCTAATACGATGGTTATTTTTTTTGTTTAGTGTTGTTTTATAAGAATTCGGAGTCCACGTTAAACACATGATTACAATAATATATATATCACTACTGTGCATTTTAGTCTTGATTAATCATAAAATCATAAAATCATAATCATGACAGATACACCTAACTATTTTTATGATACACCTAACTATTTTTATTCTATAATTAACAATTTATACATACTAGCTTGCTCATAAAAAACACCATTTTTACTACATGTTTTTCGTTGGAGATGGGTTATTGACTTATTGTATCCCTCCATAATTGGCTTTGATCATGTAACAAAAAAATGTTATCATTACATTTTTCTTTTCTTATGACGATTAGTCTTAATCACTCCGATTAATTTGTCCTTTATATTCCAAATCCAACGTAGCGATCATATCCCGACAACTGGTTATCATGTGAACGCCACTAAAACTATCATTATTTTATTAAACAGAGCTATTATATATTTTCAGTTATTTTGTTATGCAATGCACATCTCTTAACATATTATTATTTTATAAACTATAATATCTTTTTATGTAAATGTTAGACTTCAAATACCCAAATCATGATTCTGACCTTCTCTAAGATAAAAAATAAGTTTAATTTATTTTTTATGAACAAATTATTATGCTTTTGGATATTGAATTGGTACAAGCCGGTCTAAGTGAATGATGGTCATTATTTATTACAATTGGATGAGTAAACCAACTTCTTTCTCGTCAATGGATGCCTTAAATCCATTCCTCTTTTTAATCCATCTCTAAACACAATCTATCTATTTATTTACTTCTTCTTCTTCTTCTTCTTCTTCTTCTTCATATGCTTTAGATTCTTAGTTTTACGTACTTTTGGAACTAGTAAGATTATCTGCCTCCTAATCCTACTCAACGTTCGATTCTTGTTTTTGTATTTAGTTATATATAAGCTAGTATTATGCTTTCTAGGAAAAAAATTCACTCTGTTTGCAAAGTTCTTGTTATAATGACCCAACATCAAGATTCTTTTATAATGATCTGACGCTTCTTTTTTAGTTTTTGCCACTGTCTCCATCAGATTTTAATAGCTAAACTTGACATCAAGAACACAATCTGATCACGATGTCGAACGTCAAGAACATGGTGTGCACAACCCTAACAAAGTCGATGCCGGCCATAGCTTTCGTTGGGAGAATGGCATTTGCCTTTGTCTTTATCATCTCTGCTATCCAAGAGTGAGACGAATGTTAACTAATCCTTGAGTCGTTTGCTTATGTATTCGTTGACTCGCACTTAATTTGTACGTTTTAGTTATGCTGACCATTTTGGTGGCGGTGGTGGACCACTCGAGAAGACGATAGGACCAGTAGTGAATGTGATGACGAAGTATGGTTCTAAGGTACTCACGTTTTACACTGGAATGCAAGTGGTTGCGTTCGATGTTAGACTCTTAGAGCTTTCTCTCATAACCGCAAAGGGAACTGCAGCTTTGTGGTTCATCTTTGGACAATCAATCCCAGCTTACTTCTTGGTAAAACCACAAAATCTTGAATTTTTTTTCTTTTAATTCAAGATTCCATTTTTAAGACAATGTTTTGTTGATTTCAGCTCGCAACGCAAATTCTCTCAACTGTTATTCCATTCCCTACAAACTTAAATGACTTCACTCAGGTTAAAATTAGCTTTAATTGTTACGGCGTAAATATTGATCTCATATGTGATCAATTAAGTTAGAAAGATTGTGACTGATTCAATTAGCAGAACTTGACGTTAATCGGGGCGTTGCTTTATTACATTGGATTGAAGCATTCTATCGATAACCTCGATGGTGCAGAGAAGAGTAAGGATAAGGATCAGAAAGAAGATGACAAGCCTTCCATTTCTAAACCCAAAGCAAACTGAAAGTGTCAACTTCACAAACTCTATTACTTACTTCCCTTTTTGTCCTTTTCGTTAAGTTAGTACGAGACTTATCAGTTTCGATCCAATGTTTGGGTTCTGCTGTTATGTTTTCTGGTTTCTGATCAACATCTGATAGCTTGTATCCACCAAAAAATTTGACTTTTATTCATGTGAAAAAGAAAGTGACTTGTGGTGGTTGCAAGCTCCGGAAACA
This sequence comes from Pugionium dolabratum, assembly GCA_018901945.1. NCBI lineage: Eukaryota > Viridiplantae > Streptophyta > Magnoliopsida > Brassicales > Brassicaceae > Pugionium > Pugionium dolabratum. Next base: position 330,990 of record JAEVFF010000486.1, read on the forward strand.
TGATTTGACTGAAGATGTTCCGTAAACCACATAAACGGTATTGCGAATTGGCCACTAAAATCAAAGAAGAATCGACATAAAGTGTTGATAAATGGAAGCATAGATTACTTGAGTTACAGTTTGAAAAGTTCTGTGTTTAACTCTATAAGGATTTTGAAACTTATTTCCTAAGTTTTTCTAAAGTTATAAATGCGATTGTAGTTGTAGGCCAAAAATCGTACACCAATTTGTTCAAAAATTAATTTGCACGTCATGTCAAAGGTATCGCCACATTCAACACACCGACGTTATCATGTTTGACGTCAAAGATAAACAGATGATTTGATTTTTTATGATTTATGTTTTAAAATTCCAGAAATAGTCAATAAATTTGAATTATGATTGGTATGTTAAGTGATTACTGCAATACCAATGAAAATATTTTAAATCAATATGCCTCGGTCGGCATAAAATTTATGATTTTTCAAAGATTTCTCATGGCGACAATGTTGGTAAAAAGTCCGGTTGTTCCAAATTCTTTTGGATCAGGAGAAAGCCCAAAGGTAGGTAAACCCTAATGAGTATTTAACGAGTATAAATACATCACAAAGTTAGGTTTTCTAGCAGCACCTACAAAAAAAACGCCCAGAGAATTCTAAGAGAGAGAATTCGTGAGGAGAGAGAGGAGAGAGAAGAGAGAGATTTACAACAGGTTCGGTTGTATTGTAATTTTTTTAAGTCTATTTTTTTCTAAAGTTGTTTCATTGTAAAAGGGTTCATCAGATTTATAGTGAAGTTTGTAGGAGACGGATCTTATCCGAGAGGTACTTTAAGTGAAAACTCGGTAATCAAATTTTGTGTCTTTATTTCTAAGCAATCTAAAACCAACACCAAAGGCAATCAGAAAAGATCCTAAAATCCTAACAAGTGGTATAAGAGCTTCCAGGTTTATTGTAAGGGGTGTGTTGGGAAACAGAGATTTTAGGGTTGTTGGGAATTTCAGAAGCACAACAAGTTTGAAGACATAATGATGAGTTCAAGGATTGAGGTTGACAGGTTTGATGGGACATGAGACTTTTCTCTATGGAAAGTGAAAATGATGGCTCATTTTGGGGTTTTAGGGTTGAAAGATATCCTAACAGATGAAAAGCTACTCAAGGATCTAGTGGTTACAAAAGATAAATAAGGTGAAGAGGCAAAAAGAGGCATAGAAGACAGTTCACAAATTGATCCGATAAAGTTTGAAAAATCAGAAAAGGCTAAGGATCTGATTGTTTTGAACGTGGGGAATCAGGTGCTCAGGAAAATCTCTAAGTGTGAGATAGCGGCAGCCATGTGGTCTACCCTAAACAAGTTATACATGGAGACATCTCTTCCAAATCGGATCTATCTATAGTTGAGGTTCTACACTTTCAAGATGGATGATTCTAAAAACATTGATACCAATGTAGATGATTTTCTAAGGCTGGTGACAGATCTCAACAACATAGGAGTTGAAATTTTAGAAGAGGTACAAGCAATTCTACTTCTAAGTTCTTTGTCTAACAAGTATGATTAACTCAAAGAAACCCTAAAGTATGGGAAAGATACTTTAAAGTTGAATGAAATCACAACAGTAGCTAAGTCTAAGAAAAGGGAGCTAATCGAAAGTGGAAAAGTAACAAGTTCTCAGGATGTAGGTTTATATGTGGAATCAAGGGGTAGGTCGAACAACCAGTGCGATAATGACAACACATGGGGAAGCCGATCGAAGAACAGAGGCAAGTCAAAGCAATAATCTGATAACAACAACAAAAGATGTTTCATTTATGGAGATGAAAGATATTGAAAAAAAGATTGTCCTCAGAGAAAAAAACGTGCAGAATTTGCTAACATGGCAGAGCCTATTCAGCTAGTGGTCTTAACAGCCAGTACTGAAGACACAAGGGAATGGGTAATAGATTTAGGAAGTTTCTACCACATCACACAGAACAAAGATGTTTTGTTTGATTTCAAAAAAATCAATGGAGGTAAAGTTCTGATGGCTAATAATACTCATAACAACATCAAAGGAACATGGAATATTAGAATTCAGAACTCAGATGGTTCTATAGTGATATTCAAAGATGTGAAATACATGACAGAGGTGAGTAGGAATTTGATTTCATTTGGGTTGTTAGAAAAATCAGGTTGTTGTTATCAAGAAGGTTATTTGGGACTGCAATTTTATAAAGACGGTAAGAAGGTAATATTTGGTAAACTCAACAATGAGTTGTATTATCTTCAAGGTAAAGTTCGCAGAGTAGAGATCAGGTTAGGAACGAAGAAGCTAAGTAAGGAGATAACTACACACAAGGTCGAATTAGTGGATAGACAATTAAAGAAAATGATTTTCAGTGAGAATCTAATTCAAAGACCTACATCGAATGGTTTTAAAGCAGGTTCAACCGTTCAAGGTGGAGACTTTTCTAATGAAATCTCCAGAAAAATTGTAGTAGAGCAGAATATGGTAGATGCTGATGCTAAAACTCACAAGAAAAATGTTTTACAAGGATTACAGAAATTCAAGAGTGGAAAAGGGAGTTTGATCATGGAAGCCCAGTTAAGCTTTTTGTATAAAGCTTTGCAGATATTAGGAATTGACAGGTTCTACAATATTGTTGCTAAAGGTGGTGTGATTCTACCTAAGATTCAACTAAGCAAAGTTCCAGAAACTCTACCTAGCAAAGACATATCTGATTTGAATTCGCAGCTTTGCTGTGAATTTCTCAAGAACCTCTAGAGAAAGAGAGGGCTTTCCAGGTAACATCACTATAGTGTCTCGTTCTCGTAGAGACAAGAGGAAACAGGTTAGTTTCGGATATAACATTTAAGCAGTGAGGTCTAAGTATAATCAAGTGTTATTTGTGAGGATGGGTGCGAGGGGAAAAGCAGCAGGAAACATCTCTTAAGGTGGTGCTCATCGGAAAAGTGGTCGGAAAAGTAACCGGAAAAGTTTGTCGGAAAAGTCGCCGAAAAAGGTCGTTGGAAAAGGTCGTCGGAAAGTCGCCGGAGGTCGGCGGTGCGTGGCCGGAGGTGGCGACGCATGGTCGGAGGTGGTGGCGCATGGCCAAAGAGACGACGGCGTGTGTGGTACACACGCGGGAGGCGCGTGCATTTCACGTGCGGTTACGTGGCCGGTGCGTGGCGGCGCGCGGGTGACGCGTGGAGGCGCATGGTGGCGCATGGGCGGGGCGTGGAGGCGCGTGATGGCGCGTGGCGGCGCGGTCGGGCGAGTGACAAGCGCGTGGGGGGTGATGGTGCATGGACGGTGCATGGCGGCGTGTGGTGGCACGTGGCGGCGCGTGAGGCGGGGCGTGGGTTTCACGCTCCCGCGGGAAGAGAAAAAAAAGATTGCGCCAAAGAAAAACGGTGGGTCCAATAAGAAATGGAAGAAAATGGAGAATTGTTGGTAAAAAGGTTCAGTTCTTCCAAGTTCTTTTGGGTCAGGAGAAAGCTCAAAGGTAGATAAACCCTAATGAGTATTTAACGAGTATAAATACATCACAAAATTAGGTTTTCTAGTAGCACCTAGAAAAAAAACGTCCAGAAAGCTCTAAGAAAGAGAATTCGTGAGGAGAAAGAGAGGAGAGAGAGAAGAGAAATATTTACAAAAGGTTTGGTTGTATTGTAATTCTACTAAGTCTATTTTTTTAAAAATTGTTTCATTGTAAAATGGTTCATCAGATTTATAGTTAAGTTTGTAGGAGACGGATCCTACCTGAAAAGTATTTTTAAGTGGGAATTCGGTAATCAAATTTTGTGTCTTTATTTTTAAACAATCCAAAACCAATACTAAAACAATCAGAAAAGATCCTAAAATCCTAACAGAAACTGAATAATTAAACCATTGATTGGAGCAAAATTCATCTTTGTCACGTAACTTTTTCGAGAACCATCGACTCTTACTCCACCAGATACTTAAAAAAAAACAATGTTCGGTGCACAAACGAAGAAGAAAAAACAAAGAATTTATTAAAATTGACTCCTTGCCATATGCATAAAACAAGAAAAATCGATATGTCAAAAAAGAACAACAACACGGCTTCGATAAGAAAGGACATCCAAAGTCGGCCTCCATAAAACCAGATTTACATACGGTGGTTTTCAACATTTGAGATTTTTTTCTTCAGAATTGCTTTAAATATCATAAAATATTTTGGTACAAAAATAATAAGACATTAAAAATTATTAAATATCATAAAATTTTATGATATAATAATAAGACATAAAATTTTAAATATCATAAAATTTTATTTTTTAAATATTACTAAAATTAATTTTTTTTAGAATACTAAGACATTAAAAATTATTTGACAATTGACTAAAATATCACTATTTTAAGTTTTTGTTTTAAATATAGCACTAGTCATTTAAATTTCTAAAAATAGCACAAATTTAATCTTAAAATAATTAAAAAATTATTCCTAATGAAAAAAAATTAAATTCTAAATTAAAAAAATGAATCCAGATATTATATTTTAATTTTATATATAGTTTATGTAAGGTAAATAATTATTTTTACATAATAATTTATGCTATTTTTGAAATTTTAGTTTTAGTGTGCTAAATTTGGAAGATAAACTTAAAATGATGCTATTTTAGGGTATTATTCTAAATATTTATAATAAATTTTTGGACAATTGACTAAAATAGCACCATTTCAAATTTTTGTTTCAAATATAGCACTAATCATTTAAATTTCTAAAAATAGCACAAATTTAATACTAAAATAATTAAAAATTTATTCTTAATAAAAAAATTTAAACTCTAAATTGGAAAAAGTGAATCCAAACATTATGTTTTAATTTTATATATATTTTATTTAAGGTAAATAATTATTTTAACATAATAATTTATGTTATTTTGAGAATTTTAGTTTTATTGTGCTAAATTTGGAAGATAAACTTAAAATAGTGCTATTTTAGCGTATTACTCTAGATTTTTTATGTAAATTTTACTTTTAATTTTTGTAATATTTTATAAGATATTTTAATATTATTTTTAAAATAAATTATTAATAGGAAATTTTCTAAAATATTTTTATTCTAAAAATAATATTATTAGTTTAAATTTCAATAATAACACAAAATTTAAAATTAAATATATTAAAATTATATTTTAATCGAAAGTTTTAAATTATAAATTAGAAAAAATAAATTTAAATATAATATTTTAAATTTAGTTATAATTTATTTAGAGTAAATAAATATTTATAATTATTGTTATTTTAAAATTTAATTTTAAAATATTAGATTTGGAAGAAAATTTTTAAAAATTATAATTTTAGGATATTAATTTTATGTTATTAATAATATTTTTGAAATAATTGTTTTTGATATTTTTGAACTTCGCATTTTTCTTTTTACTTATATAATGTTACGCATATAAAGATGTTTATAAAGCAGAAAATGGAATAGACGTTAATAAAACAAATAAATAATGAGAAGCGGTCAAAATGGCGGTGGCCTGAAGCATCAGTTACTACAAGTCCATTGGATCTTATACACTGTGGTCCCACCTCTCAACGTCGGTTCTTTCGCTGTTCTCCTTATTATTTCATCGTAATCATCGTTTTTCTTACTTTATTGGTGGAAGAAGAAAGAAACTGAATTTTGATTTTCGAACAAATTAATTTGAGATAAAATTTAGGTGGGTATTAGAAGATTGATGATCAGTACTAAAAATTATCAAAAAGATTTAGAAAAAAAAAAAAAGAAAAAGAAAATTAAAGCGAAAGGATTGAGAATCCAGCAAAGCCAGAGAAAAATAAAACGGTAAACAGCTAATTCCTCTTTGTCATTATCTTTGACCATACCCAAAACATTATTTGTAGTCCACATTTTATTTATCCCTTTATACATTATATGCATAACACACGCACACGCATATATATAAATATATATATGCACACGAATCTTCAGACTCACAGATTCAATTCAAAGCACATAAAGAAACGATATTTCCCCATTCTCTCTTAGCTTTTCTTGGAAAACCAAGCTTCGATTCCAAATCGCATATTTAGGCTTCTTCAACACCAGTTTGATTCGCGCTTTGTGTCGACGATGGAGAGGCCGGGCTGCAGCTCAGATTCTGAAAATCGGCGACAGTCCAGTCGTTTACAAAAGCGACCTCCGGCGTTAAATATCGTTCCGGCTCCGGCGAATAACTGGAAAACGGCCATCCCTCTACTCTCGCCACTAGCTCTTTCCCCAGAATCACCGGTAGATCAACCGCCGGTTGAGAATCAGACGAAAGCTATTGCGACAGCAGTTGAGAAAACGCTTGTTTTCAAAACGTGGCAACATCCGGCGGCGCCTTTTTGTTACGAGCCATCATCGACGTTTGTTCCACCGTTCGTACCGGTTTAGATTTGTTTTAGATCCAAAGGTTCAAAAGTATAGTTTGTTTTTGGTCTTGTGTAGATCTAACGGCCTAGATTTACGCGTTTTGTTTTAACAATCGCGCGTTTTACTATTTTGTGGTTGGAACAACGCGATTTTTGTATAGATTAAATATAAATATAATAAAAGATTATTAAACTAAACATGTTTCTGGGTCTGGTCATGGTCATGGTCCTATTTGTTTTCATAGAAGGTTTGATTCAGTTGTTGTGAATGTCTCATAAAATCTAAGAAGTCGTTCTTAGAATCTGACTTGTGATTCGAGCACCGATCCAAAATGATAAGGCCTCGTAGATTAAGTTTTATTTAGAAGATAAGGCCACTTTTAAGCTTAAAGCTTATATTTTATTTGTTTTGTTATTATTATAGCAATCACTTAATAATCACTAACTAGATTCATACCCACGCCATGCGTGGGGAAAAATATTCGTAAATTATATTTTATTAGTAAATATAAATTAAATATTTATCTAATTTGAAATTTTATTTAAAATTATTTTTAACATTAATTTTTGTATATACAAATTAAGGAAAGAAAAATAATTATTTTTTACGAATTTAATAGTAGTTTTTTGTTAGTTTAATAAATATATTAATTATATAGCCAAATTAATAACAATGATATACTTGTAATTATTTTAATAAGTTAAAATCATATATATATATATATATTTATTAGAAATTTATTTTAGTAATAACACGACAGCATGATATTTCTGTTAATAACACGTCAGAATAAAGTTATTTTATTAAAATGTTTCTCAAATAATGTATTATGGATTATGGTAATAACTTAAATCTATTTATATTTATTTGAAATTATTTATAAATTAACGTATAAAAAATTTAAAGAAATAAAAAGTATTGTTTTTGCAAGTGTAATAGTATTTTTGGTTAGTTAAATAAATTATATTTATTTTCTAACCAAATTAATATCAGTGGCATGTATTGTAATTATTCTAATAAGTTAAACTCTTTTATATATTTAAGCTGAAACTCCATGTGGTGTTGACACGTTAGTATGATATTTTTGTTATTAACACGTCAGGGTAAGATTACTTTGTTAAAAAGTTTCTCAAATAATATATTAGAGATAGTTAATGTCAATTCGGTCTGATTTCTCTCATCTCAAATCATTTCAATTTTCATGAGCAATCTTAATTGGGCTTTAACCAGACAATGGACCTAATTTCGGAAGAGAACCAATCAGCAAATGTCAAACTCGGTTAAGTACTCATCATTGTATCCAGTTTTGAAAAACATCCAGTGAAAAAAAGAAAGAAATCCAATTGGGCTTCTTAGCTTAGTGGTTCTATTACGACAACATATCATTGTATCCAATATTTTGAAAGAAAATTAACGATCATTCGAATTTTAAAGTGAAGTAATTCGTAAACTCGCAGTACATACCATTAATGATCATTCAAATCCATAACCTCGCAGTACGGTCACGTAACCTTGCAATACGGCCACCTAACCTTACAGTATTTTGAAAGATGGAGTCGTTTTAATAACTCGGCCACGTAATTTTACAGTACAAATAATTTTCACCGATTTTGAAAAGCCATCAAAAATCTTTCAAAATTTCCAATCTTACCAAATACCAAGGGTGGTATTGTATGTCTCGAAACAGTATTTTATAAGCATTAATGTATTATTTATGGTGAACATATTATGAAATTTAACGAATTAGAAATGTATAAAATAAATGATTGTTGATATTAAATGGACATTCAACAATTAAGAGAAAGATTATGTTCATTGTACCAATATTTCACCAAACTGGCTAACAAAGCTCAGATTTTTCACAAAAGATATCGTATTTCTCGGACCCTGGTTGATCTGTCTAATTCTATTTGGAAGAACAAGAATAATACTAAAATATTACTCGTGAGTGATGCATATGACAAGGTTCCAAATGAATAGACGCAAGGAATATTATAGGATTTGGCCACCAAACAAAAGAAGAGCGTTTGGTTGCCAAACTTATTCCCTAAACTAGTCCGTTATATTTCACTTAATCTAAATTTTTCTTTCTATATAGCCATCCATCATATGTTAGGAACATTAAATATTACTAACTTGGAACAATTGGTTCATCTGGAAGACATTCCTCTTATTATATCATTGACACCATGAGGTATATTGCATGAGGATAGCTATTATTGGCACTTCATTATGTTTGACATCTATCCTTTCAAAGAGACTATCTATAACATAATAACATCGTGCAAACTTAAACATTTTCTTTGTAGGATTTTTTATGAGCATTCATAGGATTCAATACCAGTTTTAAATATGTAAATGGTTTTCGGTTTAGTTTTTTTTGACAAAATTAATTGATCGACTTTATCTAAACCAAGTAAAAATTCATTTCACAAATAACGGAATAAATCAAAATTTATCAAATAAATTAATTTATTTTAAAAATAATCGAATGAATCAAAATTTATTTATGTAGTTTTTTGTGGAAATAACTAAAAAATGTGAGAAAAAATATTTATTTATGTGGTTTTTTGGTTAGTGGGAATATATTTGTCTTAAACGCGAATTATAATTTAAAATAAATTATGTAAATTTTCCTACGAAATTAGAAATATTTAATTTCTTTTTTCATGGGGAATATTTGATCATAAGAGAATTCCACTGAGCTGGAAATCAATCTGTACTTTTCGATTTGTTGTCTTCGTCTGTTTTGTCTCATCTTGACACGAAGAATGTTAAGTCACCAACTGCTACCTCCTCCACTCAACTAATCATCCTTCAAAAAAAAAAAGCTTTATTTATTTCTTGTTTAATCGAAAACATTTCAAACACGACACATCTAATTTGAAAATGGGACTTGAATTTTTGGTTTGCTTTAATATTTAATTCCGTGTTGATAATGGGACTTGAATTTTGATCTTAGGATATTTCTTTTCCAGATTAGGTCAACGATAAAATTGGTGTTGAAAAATAAAGAAATTGTTGCAAATTTCTTAAGTTAGTGAGTGTCAATTAAGAAATCTTTATCCGACAAAAATCCAAAATGAATGGAGACAACAAGAAGAACATCATCAGTCAAACGAACTCCTTTTTAGTCTACTTTACAAGTGCTTTCCTGTATCCAATGTAGTGGTTAAGTTATGATGATGTCAGGCACACACAACATTATTTTAATATTTTTCAAATTTTCGAATTTCAATATAATATTTTATAGAATAATATCCTAACCTAATATTTTTTAATTTTTATTTTAAATCTAACATTATAAATTTAAAATGATAAAATAACATAAATTATTTTAAAAATATATATTTATCATACAAATATAATTAAAATATTATATTTGTGTTTTTTAATTTAAAATTTAATTTTTAAAGAAATTTTATGATATTTTAATATTAAATATATATTATTTTTGGAAATTAAAATTAATTATATTATATTTAAAATAATTTTTTTTTAAAATGTTATTTTTATTATTACCCATATTTATAAATTTATACTCATTAAACTAATACATCGATATTTTTTAGTTTCTAAATTAGTTTTATGATAAAATCGTTGAGAAGGTACCTATAACAATTCCCAAAGATTATCTTTATCCATAAGAATTGTCAAAAATGCTTCACCTATTTTTGCTTTATGTAATTCTACATGTTTCAATATTTCTTATCGTGAAAAAAAAATATTACAACATGGTCTACCAATATTATAAAAAAATACCGATACACCAATAAATTTCAGTAATAACCAGACATATAATCTAGTACTTTACATTAACATTATTATTATGTAACCATTCGATTAAAAGTCCGCATCAAATTGCATTTTGTTTAACTTCAAAAAATATGCAATTGTGGAAAAATATCTAAAGATTTGATATGGAATTCCAAATATATTATTTGAGAATTTTTTTAATAAAATAATTTTAACATGATGTGTTAATAACAAAAATATCATAATGACGTATAAACATCACAATGAATTTCATCTTAAATATATAAAAGGTTTTAAGTTACTAAAATAATTACAATACATGTCACTTATATTAATTTAGTTAGAAAATCAATATATTTTATTCAACTAACTAAAAGATAGTATTACATTTACAAAAACAATAATTTTATTTTTAAAAATTTTTAATGCGTTAATTTATAAATAATTTCAAATAAATATAAATAGATTTAAGTTATTAACTAATCTCTAATATATTATTTGATAAACAATTTAAAAAAATAATTTTACTCTCATGTTATTAACAAAAATATCATATTTACGTTTTATCATTACAGTAAATTTCAAATAAATATATAAATAGGTTTAATATTCGAATAATTATAATATATGTCATTGTTATTAATTTGGTTAGAATATTAATATATTTTATTAAACTAATCAGAAAATACTATTAAATTTATAAAAAAAATAATAATAATTAATTTTCTTAATTTATATATAAAAAATTAATTTTAAAAATAATATTAAATAAAATTTAAAATTATATAAATATTTAATTTATATTTATAATAAAATATAATTTATAAATAAAATATAATTTACGAATATTTTTTAATATATCACTCCGTTTCAACATTTAATAACAACACTCTCTCTCTCTCACCAAAATTTCCCAACTTTCAAAATCTCTTTCTCTCTCTTCTCTCGCTGCTCTCTCTACAAGAAGCTTGCGAGTCGGGTCCAAAGTTTGGCGCACATTAAATCTGTCTTCTTCTTCTTCACCGCTTTTTTACTTTGCCCTCTCCAATTCCTCAAAAGCACAGGCCGAATCTAAGTATCATATCACATCAATGGTGTTCTTCTTCTTTTCGTACCGCCCATAATCCCAAATGATTATCCCCCTTTTCATGCGCGAATCCCACTCCCTTTCTTCGTTTCTCGCGAAAGCTAAATCTCCACGGATCTGTTTCTTTTAGTGTTTAACCCCTGAGAGAAAGAAGCAAACTTTTTTAAAATTTTCACTGTTCAAAGTTTCGATTTTTTTTATAAAAAAAATCGATTCGCCATGGTTGCAGAAGCTTGGATTGTGAGAATGGGAAACCAAGTAAGTGCTAATCTCAAACACGCTCTGCTTCTCGAATCTTCCACAAAGAAAATCCCTAAAACCTCTCAGCCAAAGCAAACAATTGGAATCTTATCTTTCGAAGTAGCTAACATCATGTCCAAAACCGTTCACCTTCACCGTTCTCTTTCCGACATGGAGATCTCACAGCTTAAATCCGAGGTTTTCCGGTCTGAAGGAGTCAGGCACTTGGTTTCTGACGACGAGAATCACCTCTTAGACCTCGCCGTCTCCGAGAAGCTCGACGATTTGAGTCGTGTAGCGAGCGTCGTGTCTAGGTTAGGGAAAAAGTGCAACGAACCGGCTTTACAAGGATTCGAGCATGTCTACGAAGATATAGTGAATGGGGTAATCGATTTTAGGAAATTAGGGTTCTTAGTGAAGGATATGGAAAGTATGGTTAAGAAGATGGAGAGATTTGTTAGCGCTACTTGTAGTCTGTATTGTGAAATGGAAGTGATGAATGAGCTTGAACAAGCGATAATGAAGCTTCAGAGAAGCCAACAGCATCAAGAGAGTGTTAAAGCTTTCCAACAGAAGCTTATGTGGCAGAAACAGGACGTGAGGAGTCTTAAAGATGCTTCACTATGGAACCAAACTTATGATAAGGTTGTTGAGATGTTGGCTAGAACGGTTTGCACAATCTACGGCAGGATTGAAACTGTCTTTGGGGGTTTGGCTCTGAGAGGGAAAAAGGATTCGACTTTGAAGAGAGATCGTAGCAAGAACGAAGCTAATAAGCTTGCTAATTCGAGATCTGTTGCTGGTTTCAAGGATTCCAGGAGAAGTGAAGCAGAAGAATTTACGCGTGCAGAGGATTTTAATTTCCCTTGTGGGAGTAATCCTGGCAGGATGTTCATGGAATGTCTCGCTATGAATAGCTCGGTTTCTAGTAGTAACGATGATGATGATGCTTGTATCAAGATTCCTTTAAACACAGCTCCAGCAATGCGAACTAGTAAGGTTGGTTCTAAAAGCAGACTAACTCAACACGCTTCGGTTTCAACAATTGGAGGATCTGCCTTATCTTTGCATTATGCAAATGTAGTGATTGTGGTAGAGAAGCTTCTCAAGTACCCTCATCTAATAGGCGAAGAAGCAAGAGACGATCTTTACCAAATGTTACCAACAAGTTTGAAAACATCACTCAAAACGAATCTCAGATCATATTTAAAGAACATTTCGATCTTCGATGCTCCTCTAGCTCACGATTGGAAAGAAACAATAGACGGGATACTATCTTGGCTTGCCCCTTTAGCCCACAACATGATCAGATGGCAGAGCGAAAGCAATGTAGAGCAGCACAATCAGATTGTGAAGCGAACTAATGTGCTTCTACTTCAGACGCTTTACTTTGCTGATAGAGAAAAGACAGAAGCTGTGATTTGTAAGCTTCTTGTCGGGTTAAACTACATTTGCCATTACGAACAGCAGCAGAACGCGTTACTAGATTGTGCAAGTAGCTTTGATTATGAAGGTTGTTTTGAGTGGCAAAGGCAATGCCGTGCAGCTTACTTGGACTAACAACTGTTTTTTTCTTCTTCTTTTTCGAGTGTTGGTTTATAGATTCATTTGTTTATGATTCAACACAATGTGAATATCTAAATCTTTAGTTTTGTTTGCATACATAAAAAGATTGTGCAACTGAAATATGTATGTTACTTTGCTCTAATCTTAAAGATGGTTAAATCATGGTTAAGTGTAGCCAATCAACAAGAGAGATGTTGGGTGATGTTAATCAGAGAGATTGGGTAGAGGAAGTGCATTGATGGTTTTTGAACCACGCCTGAGATTTATTTGTGGTTGGGATTTTCTTTTGTTGTCAACGTTGAGAATTTCATTTACTAGAAATAATTTTTAAGTGTAGGAATACAAAGTCAACTTTTCTATGATTGATAGAATATTTAATGGGCCAAGTCCATGGATTTGGGCCTCAACCTTTATTGACTAAGAAGTCTGTAGATCAACCTTATTCTACATTGGTATTCTTCCCAATAAACGAACAAAGAATGTAATTTTCTATAAGAAAGGTTCAAAATAAATACGTTCTTTTCAGTGATTAACCCGGACATCGAACCGAATGTATTTTTAGATCACTGCTCGGTCTGATCTGATCACTTGAACCGAGTTTTCTATTTTACAATAATAAATATTATGAAAATATAGAGATATAAATATAAAATAATTTATATAAATGTAAATGTCTAAAATAATATTTTTTAAATTTTTGTTCTAAAAATAACATAATTACTTTAAATTTTCGATAATAACACAAATTTAAAATTAAAATACATTAAAACTATATTTTAATAGAAAAAATTAAATTTTAAATTGAAAAAAATGAATTCAAGTATAATATTTAAGTTTATATATAATTTATTTAGAATAAATAAGTATTTTTACATAATTATTTATTATTTTTTGAAATTTTAATTTTATAATGATAGATTTGGGAGAAAAATTTAAAAATTGTTATTAATGGTATTACTCTTTACATAATTCTAAATTTTTAAAATTTCAAAAATTCAAAAAAAAAAACATATTAAACGTAATAAAATTCTATAAATGTGAAACATTGTTAATCATTTTTTTTAGAAAAATTATAAAACTCTACGAATGTGAAATATTGTAGTTTGTGTGATTGAAAAGTATTATATAATTTTAGTTGGCCCCATCCGAGTGGTTTTCACTTTCCAGTTTTTTATCGGGATTTAATGTATTTTTTGAGTTAACTACTATTTTGATCTTTTATGAAATTCAAACCGGATTGTCTATTAGCTCACGGTTCAATCGGTACGGCCGGCAAGTCTGGTCCAATATTTAAATCATTGGTTTTTTGCAAATAAATATAGCTAAAACATCAATTAAATGCAATAGTTTTGAAGAATTGTAAGAAATATAATATGAAATTTCTTTCTTTTTTTTGTCATTGTGTCATATTGGACCAGAATGGAGCAGCCTAATAATCTAATATTTTCATACGAAAATTTAACATTCTCATTCGGGATGGTGGATTCGAATTTCATACTTCTTATATAGACGTAAAGATAGTGCAACCAATAGCTCTTCTTTAATATGAAGTTTTTGTTCACATAAAACTATATATGTATACAAGATAGGCCCGGTATCATTTTATGCCTAAAGCACATAAAAAATTAATATCCTTTAATCATATAATTTTTTCTATTGTATTAAAAAAATTATAAATAAAAAAAAATTATGATGGTTCAAATCAAACATCAATAGAAAATTTATAACAATTCTAACCATTAAGTATAAGAAATTTAATTGATTATAATGCCCCAATATTTTTTATTTTTTTGACGTCTAAATCATTTGCTTTATGAACTTTAGCCCGTACCATCTCTATATATAAACGTATTAGGGTGACAGAGCTCTCTACTTCTCAATCGTTAACTCACACAATTTTTTCATATTCAAAAGAGAAGTTTATAGTTAATGATAATATTTAGGTAACATGACGCTAAATCGATAGGAATTTAAGCCAACATAGAAGATGATATTCGCCCAACTCGTTACTTTGTTCAACTTGTTACTTCCTATGAAATTTATCATTATTTTTTGTATTTGAGATCATTGGTTTTATTAATATCATATGTACCCATCTCTCTCTACATTTTCACAAAAATATCAACAAAGATGAGCTTTTCCTTTGCTTATGTGTCTTTACAATTCTCTGTGTTTTCATTTTCTTATGACGTCATCAAAGTCATTCAATGGTGATGCCTCTGCCTCACGTTGCAACCCTAAGTGCTCCTTTTGGGCTTTTCTTGTTGTATCTGCTCATTTATATAATTTCTTGAATGTACAATATTGTCACACTATTGTATAAACTTTTGATTACAAATTCACGACTTTAATACTGACATGCACACATGCATACTTTATGTGAAGAGATCTTGACACCACTTGCCATTATGTACGAAATAAAATAGCTTTATTAGAAACAGCTGAGTCCGTATACATGAAGCATAGATATATTAGTTTGTATCTATAGTGGCTACTGTCGTTGTGAAGAGGAAAAGTGAAGTTAAAAATTGTGGACTCCAAAGGAATAAATTAAAATTCTCGTTTACTAACATCTTAACGTTCTTGTCTCAAACTATTTGAAGAAATTAAGAGAAAAACATATGTATATATATAAAAATAATAATTGTGCGTATGAGTTCCAGAGGCGGGTTTGAGTCTAAACAGAGCAAATCCGAATTTGCAGTTCTTAATATTGATATAAAAAATTCAGCCGATCCTTGTTTTAAAAATACTATTAACACAATAGTAAATAAAAATAAGTTTCATATCCGGTTAATGGCTTCTTTTTTTTGCTTGCATTATTGTTAAAGTTAGGAGCAGGGATGAAGTAAAGGTGTTGAGACAAGATTTAAATGCTTTTTAAGAAAAGTAATATGGTGAAGAAGAGAAGGTGTTGAACTGTTTAGTCATGTGTAACGTTTAGAATTTCTTAAAACATAACTTACTATAAAAGGAAAGTTCATCATGCCATGCTACAGCCAGACATTGTCGGGAACATGCAAACCCTCATCAGGTTTTGGGAAATATATACCAAAATGTATATACCCTCTTGTACATACACATATGTCTTGTATATCTTTGTATTTATCTATATATATAATCATTCTTTTTTACAGAATCTACATTTATGATTATTCTATGTTATATCATTCAAGATGTTTATAGTTTTGTATGTCTTTTTCTCGGACGTGTTCGTGTTGACTCTTTCAAACCATAGGAAAAAAAGTTCTGATGGAGATCGACTAATCATTACATGTTTAAAGTTTTTGCACTCATGAAAAAAATAAGCTTTGGGACTTGTTTTCGTATAATGATTTGTTACCCTCAGTGCAATGATTCAGTCAAATAAATATTTTTTTGTACAATTAATCAAGATCACACGCAAACATAATTTCTATTCTTTTTTCTCTGCCAAGTGTTTATATTTTATATTCAAGTTTGAATCATAGATAAAAATTAACCAAAGATACTATGTGGGTCGAGAAAACTTCACTCAACATCATTTGGAGTTTGAGTTGGATTTTAGCATCTCCATAAAACATTTGAATAAAGTCCTATTATTAGGAATTTCACCTAAAGAAAAGCGATTATATATATACATATTAAAAATGTTAATTCGAAAGACTGTTTTTTTTTTGTAAAAATTTAGTTAAAAATATATATTGTAAGTTCCAAACTATGTGACATGTGAACTTTCATAACCATCAAATAGGACATATAGTTTCCTATAAATGATATAATATTACATTAAAATAGTGTCTATATAGAAAAAAGGCTGAAGCCCTAATTACATGAAACACTAGCTACAAACCAAATGAACAATTATAATCAAGATAAGTTCCATGAAATTAACTACACTAGCCCATGTCTCGTAATTGTTACCTAAAAGCTAGATTAGATGTGTTAATTCAAAGGACATCATGACTTTTTTCAAACTAATCAATTGATTCAAGGTAGAAGTCATTATATATTTGCATTTTCATATATATGCCCTTGTCTAGGGTTCGACCTTCAAGTGCATCTACCTTATTAGGTCTGAAATATGTGAATTGAACTACTATATCGGAATTTCAACATTGAACATTAACAAAAAAAATCCTTAATCAAATCCGAAAATCAACAAAGTTTCCACTAAGAGAGCATCTCTATCATAATATCAAGTGTTCAAGTTTTTAACACATCTTAACAAAAATTATTAAATTTTTCTAATATATCTTTCTAACTATTTTTTATTATTGAAAACTGTGCAATATTTATAGGGGTTAACAAAAAATATCATATACTTTTAAAAATGTACATTAAATTTGCAGAAAAAACAATTAACATATCAATCTTTATAAGAAAAACAAACAAGCTAACACATCAATTTACATGAATTGGAAGGAGTCAGAGTATATAGAAGATCTAATAGGAGATCAATTAGTACACAAAATTGTATTCATTCTCATATATAAAACAGTAGTAAAAACATACATATATCATTAACTATAATTTTTTTTTAACTAATTAGCAAGCTTAGAGAAGTTTATGTAGACGGAAGTCATTAACTTTAGAAATGCAGCATTTTTTTCTAGAGTGATATAATGTGGAGTTCGAATCATTTATGGATGAAGTTATATAAAGCTTTACCATCTAAGCAAAACCCAAACGGAGCTCTAGATCTAGATCTTGCTCTGACTCGTTGATCAAGCCTATCTCGAGTTCCAAGCTGATGATTTCACCATTTTTCAAGAACTTGCATGGATCTTTCTTGCAAAACCTTTTAGCTTCCTCCGCCTCGACTACAAGAGATGGCTTCATAGTCTCACAAGCATTTTCTGGTAGATATTTAGACTTGAGGCTCAAGGAACCGGGCAAACATGAGCTATAAACTGTTGAGGAAGGAGGTGAAAGGGTTGGAAATAGGGTTAGACGAGGGGGAGGAGAAGGAGGAAGAGGAGGAAAGACGAGGAGGAGGGAGGAGGAGAAGGAGGAGGAGGAAGAGGAGGAGGAGGAGGAGGAGGAGAGATAGCCATGGAAGAGTAAGTGTAGTTACAATTAGGGTAACTAGGAGGAGAAAGTGTTGAAGATGATGAAGAAGACTGTTGTAATCTGAGTCTGGCTCTGTCTCTTCTGTGAACGTTCATATGGCCACCAAGTGCTTGAGCCGATCTGAATTCTCTTTTGCAGAAGCTGCAAGAGTAGGATCTTGTTGGCCATGAAAACCCTAGAAGATACTCATGATCCTGTTGGTAATCTCCATAGCTCCATTGTGAAGATCTTGGACGGCCATAGAAGTTGTTGTTCCTCAATTCCATGTGAGAATCTTTCTTTTTGACTAATTTTTTAGATCACAAAGTGTGAGGCTAATTAAGAGAGTACTAGCAATGATTTGTGGCGCATCAGTTTTTTAAGAAAAGTGTTTCTAAGATCTGACAAAGATGAACTCACTTTTTCCCCTGGGAAAATCTAAGATCCCTCTCTTACATAGAGAAATAGAGAGACAGAGAGAGAAAGTGTGAGAGAGATGAGAGAGAGTTGGGGCTATTTGGTGTTAAGACTTTGAAAGAGACTGATACTTGGACACATTATCAAAGCCTCATCACAGATTAATAAAATGAACATTAAAGAAAAACAAAACCTTAATATAAGTGGGGAGAGACATGTAGTAAAAGAGCTTCTCCATGATTTGATTTATGGAGATTCTATCAAACCTTTAAGTTTCGTTATTATTACATACTAGTAGACATTACTTTCGTTAAATCATATCATAACCTTAAGTTTTCGTAGAAATCGACGATACAGTTAATTTGTCTTAAAATCATTCATTGATTTTTTTGCTATGCAAATCATTTTCGACAAAAATCTATCCACATAGATAAGACTCCATAGAGAAGAAAAAAGAAAACCCAACACTACAAATTATAACAATTAGTTTTTGTAAGACTCCAAATAGTTTTGTCACAAGACGAAAAGAAAATCCATAATAAAAAGATCTGAACACAAAAAATGTTTTTCTTGAAAAGGTAGAAAAAAGTAATGGAGGGGGATGGGAAAAAGAAGTAGAAATGACTAATGAGTGATAGGATTTATACTTTACAGAACACTAAAAGTTTAAATCATAATATTTTCAAAACCAAACACTACAAATTAATTAAAAAAATCCCCTTAATTACTAAACTATATACATTTTTAATGGTAAAGAATAATACTCTAAATTAACATATTTTTAAATTTTTGTTCCAAATTTAGTATTCTAAACTTAAAATTTTAAAAACAACACAAATTATTTTTTGAAAATATATATATTTACCAATAAATATAATTAAAAGATTATATTTAGGTTATTTTTTCCAATTTAATGTTTAGTTTTTCTTTATTAAATTTATTTAAAATATATTAATATTAAATTTGTGCTATATTTGTGAAAATTTAAAGTAATGATACTATATTTGGAAAAAAAAATTTAAATTGTAACAGATATTTTTTTTATAAACCAAAGCTTCATGAATATTTGACATTTCAGAGTAGTCATGAGAAAACACTGTTTATAAATCATAATAATTTTTCCAAAAGGTAATAAATGTTTTAAAAAAAATAAAAGAGGTAGAGGAAAGAGTGATGGGTGAGAAAATGCATGTGAGAGATGAGAAATGTATAAATAAAGAAAACCTCGGCGAGCAAAGGACATGTAAAAAGCTTTATAACAAAAATGGAAAAGTGGATGTTCCTTTCCCACAATTTTAATTAATTTATTTTATAATTTCTCATTAATCATTTATAATTAAATAATCCTCACTAAAGCTTTTTTTCTCGTGAGCCATATCTTGACATTTGTTTGTTAGCAAAATATAAGACAACGACGCACATTATTAATAGACTTTGGTCTTTATGCCTTTCCTCCACAAAAGTTTGTTTAATGTTTATATGCATACATTGTCTCTTTCATTTGTTATATATAGTTAATATATTACCATGATTTCTGTATCAATTCCTTTCAACATGTGTTGTGTTTGCTCAAATTGTAACCTCTTACTTGACATCGATTTCATCGTTAGTTATGGTAAATTTCGATGTTTACTTTTCTCAGCCGTTTGATCAATATGACTGAAACATTCTACTGGTGGAAAATTAAATGTTTTAATTTTATAATCTTATTTCATTTTTTTTGCTCGTTTTTTAATTAATAGAGGAATATGTGAATTAAATAAAATGCAAGGACCTAACGCAATTTGAGACAATCATTTGGAGATTAATTTAGGAAGCGATTCCCATTGATTTCAATTTGTTTTTGTAATATAGTAACAAAGTGAGAATGATTCAAAAACCACAATGCAAATACTTTGGAGGAACAGTACAATCACATAGCTCAAAACATTCACCAACCAGGAAAGTCTCATTTATTACACAACCATATGCTTAATTCATATATATATATATACACAATATGAACATATTTCACAATTGTCGTAACACAATAACTTATCTAACCATCTCGCTCGTTTTTTTTTCACAACTCTCTTTGAAATCCAGATTTTGTTGCATGTTATCACATTTCACCGATTACAAAATATTAGAAATTTTTTTACAAAAATCATCTAGACATCCACAGTTACATCATCATCACAGATAATGATTCAATTTTATAGTAAATGATAAATACTTAATCGAAATATAGTATATGCATGTAGTATTTGTGATTATGATGAACATTTTTTAACAAAGAATCCACGACACATATATTTTCTGTAACACACATATCGATGGACTATTCTACCGGCACTATACATAGAATACATATAACAACAGCTAACGACATGAGAATAATATAATCATAATTGTAATATAGATCTTAATCTAGAGTCTGCCTATGTTAATCTTAATCTTATTATTTAACGTAAATACATATATTGGAAAGGATAAACTGAAAAACAGATTTGTAAATGTGACTTACTAGGAAAAGTGCCTTGATTAGTTATTCCGGTCAGGAGAAAGAGTATCTAATGAATAAAGTAATCTATCACATAGAATGGTTAGACTTTAAAGTATTTCAGAACTAACCAATGGATTTCTTAAGGTCCTCTGACCTAAATTAAATTAATATTGCGTTGTAATATAGTTCCTTAATTTTGTCAACATCCTTTCATTTATGAGTTTACAACAACAAATATTGAATAATTCATTTATCCTATGCTTCACAAAATTTCCCTCAGCTCAATGTTCTATATCAAAGTACTTACACATGTTTGAAAAAGATAGTGTGCATGTGTGTGATTCGTATATTTTCAATTATAAATAGTTTAAATATGTTTTTTTATTATTTTAAGCTGATGAAAAAATTAACAGTTGGTTGAATCGACATATAACCTTATATTTGATAACTCTAGACAGGGAGATTGACAAAAATAATATTTTTTAAGTTTTTATTTCAAATGTAACACAATTAGTTTAAATTTTCAAAAATAACACAAATTTAATATTAAAATATCGTAAAAAAAATTTTAATAGGAAAAAATTAAACTCTAAACTAGAAAAAACTTAAATATAATATTTTAACTATATTTATAATTTATTTATACTAAATATGTATTTTCATAAAATAATTTATGATATTTTGAAAATTTAAATTTAATGGTAAACTTATAACAAAATTTTTAGAAAATACTATTTTAAAATATTACTCTATTAAACATTTAAAGCTAACAATCGCTAAAACAAAGGGAATAAACTAGATTATAAAAATTTACTATACTACAGAAAGAAAATATTTATAATCAGTCTTCTTAAAAAATTAAAAAATATATAATTTCTTAAACAAAAAACAAAACGCTTGTTAATAGTAAAATTATGACTTTTTCTAGTAAATCCAATTAAAAGAAATGTCACCCACTAATAATATAAATTTAACCAAAAAAGGTTCCCCTTTTATTTCCAATAATTTTGGGTTTACTATCATATATTTTCATTATTTAAAAAATACATAAATAAGAAATGATAGGTTACCTGGTGAATGAAGTGAAAAAGAGGGGAAAGTTTAGGACAGAGAAAGTGGAATTAGACAAAAGATTCTGCCAAAATTAGAAGAAGAGATATCTCATCATTGAAAGGACACATCCAACGGTTGAAAGAGAAAATCTAAAAAGTCTAGTGGTCTCTTTTTTTATATAATTAATCTTACCATTTGTGAATAAAGGGCCTCGATTTACTTATAGCTTCCTTGATCGAACTTGCAGAGTTTACTCGCAGTAGTTCCCCTCCCTTTATTGCATTAGCCCTTCTCTACGTCAAGTGTTATTTTTTTTTATATATAAATATTTTTCTCATTTTCTTTTTGCTTTCATTTTGAGTTTGGTTGAAATCTAAAGATGTCAAATAGAATTGTTGGAAACTAAAAAAATTATACCACCAAATAATGGTCGAAATGGAACCGAATAGGAGTATCTAGCTGGTTTTCAAAAATAGTTGTTTCTCTATTTCTTCCTTTTTCTGCAGGAAAATAGAGGCAACATTAAAATCAAAGTTTTAAGGCCCATTAATTAAAGGCCCATTTTCTAGATAGAGTTGTACACTAGTCATATATTTGCCTTCATAACAAAATCCATTGTAATCTTCATAACAAAATCCACTATGGATCTTGTAATTTTCTTTATTAGAAAATAAAATGAATTCATTAGATGATGCCCCGAATAAACAAGAAACATCGAATTGATCCATTTCGTAACGCTCTCGATCGCCATCATCCGAAGGGTCTCTCACGTTATCTTTGGTCCGTGAATTCTACCTTTGTCCGAGAGTTGGTGAATTACTATAGGAGATTCGAAACAATTGTTTACTGATCATATAAATCACTACATGACTTTTTCTATATATTATCTTCGCTCGTATGGTATCGAAAATTACTTCTTGCCTTTCTGATAGATCACCCTATCTTTATGCAACTCAATCTTTATATCACTTTAATATTAATTCTTTTGTTTTGCTTACGTGGATGCTTACGCGGCCTTGATGTTAAGAACAACTCGGTTAGGAAATCTATCAGCTTTTTGGCTTAAATAGTTCCACTTTTAGAAATTTTATAGTTCACTAATAACATCATAATAATTACTAAATGCATACCGACAATCAATAATAACTACTGTTTTCATTCAATTGTTCATTCTGAATCTGTGAACTATAAACTGAGGACTACTAGTTTTGCAAATATTTGTCCTTTTCCTAACATCCTCATTTTATCTACACTTATAAAGTTAAAATATATCCTCTTTTAAAAGTAATAGTTTGGTTATGTTATGAATCTGATACTGTAGGGCTTAAATTTACCATATAAGTAAAATGTATTTATTCTTTATAAAAACATTACAATTTACATAATGATATTAATATGATGTAAAAGATTTCTACAAGATGTTGTCATTGTAAAATTCGTACAATGGTATGCGTTTCTTGAACATGTTTGTTGAATATTAAGTTTTAGAAAAATTAACAAAGCGCGATTATGATCATTTTTATAATACAAGATTGATATAATTTGTTAAAATCACTAATCTAAAATGGACGTCTACATACATGTTTCCAAACTTAAATATTATAATTTTGTGAAATTATTATTGTTTTTCTATAACCTTTTTTAGAAAATATTATTTATGGTTTAGCTATAGACAAATGGGACCGACTCACTTATTTGTTAGATAATCTTTCTTTTACTCCACTCACCGCATACGGCCTCTATCAGACACAGCTCAATCATCCGACGTCTTCTTTTAAAATTCCATATATACCCTTAAATACTTATTTTAGTTCTTACGTAAAGAAGGGCATATCAGGAATGTGCACATAATGAGATGCTTATTTTATAATTAAATATTAAATAAGGTGGTGGGAAGGAATTTTCAATAAGGGTTTAGGTGTGGGATAATCAATATCAAACAACAATAAATAAGATTGAATGCAATGCCAATTAGGATGTAATGTCTTTTCTATAATCACTTTATTAGTTTTATTTATTTATTTGTCTGGTTTTTTTTATGGATTCCTTGATAATTTTAAAATCATGTTTCTATACCAATCTTAATTATTTGTGGTATGTTTTGGTTGTTGATTAAATGATTAGTGGTTATATACCAAATTTCACGTTTAATCTTAAATAATATATATATATATATATATATTGATGCATAATGCTGATTGAATCGTATTGTAGTTTTGTGTGTTTCCGATATGATTGTAGACGATCAATCATTAATTTTAATATGTTAAATTAAAAACTATAGTAAATATAATGCCATTGTAAATGAAAATATATATTTGACTAGTTGCAGAAAAGTAATATAGTTGTAGCCAAACTTAAATTGGAGTTTGGAAATAATATATATAGTTTGATATCTTGTCCCTTTGTGCTATGATAATGATTGTCTGATTTATTCAAATTAATATCGTTCACATATTGACATATATAAAATAAACTTTGCATAATTGCCAAAATAATTTACCCCACACGGTGCTCAAGTGGTACATAATTTCTAATTTCGTTTGGTATAAAAAATTACTATTTTCTAATTGCAATATCAAAATGATAATTTCGAGTACTAAAAAATTATGGGTCATTCATAATTCTCACGGTTTAAAAATAAAATAATTAATATATATATATATAAATTATTTATTTTATTATCTAAACATCTTAATTAGATAACTTAACTATAGAATTTAATGAGTTTCCAAACACTATTTAATTTTCAAATATATGAAGATTCAAAAATTAGAAAATTTTGAATTACTAAATTACACATTTAATTACTCGACAATTTTAAAAATAGAAGATCATTTTTTACATAAATAATTAATTATTGTACATATATATAAGGAAAGTAAATATGTCGAATTTTTATAGATACAAAAACCTCATTAACACTATTTAATTCTATTTTTATATTATATGCAACTTTACTTTTTAACTCAATAATTAAATTCAATATATTATAGTAATAATTGTTTTATAGAAATATATATATATATATATATTGTGTAATAATATAGTCGGCATATCTAAATCACAAATCATATAGAAATTATATCACTCAATTTTTTTTGTTTTCAAACAATCAATATAATTACAAATAAAATTTTATATTATATCATTTATTTGTAATATTAAATTTGAATAACTAATAATTATTTTTTAGTATGACTACTCTCTATATAAGTAGATTCTATAACATAACAAAATTAATTAAAACTACTAATTTTATTAATTTAATTTAAAACATGTTTTAAATATTTTACTAAAAAATTTATAAATATATTTTTGATTAACATATCGCAAAAACAACTATAAAATAATGTAATATTATTTGAATAATATATAATAATAGTAATATCATTTTTATAATATATATAATATTTTAAATTAAAATATATTTATAATTTTTTCATTCAAATAATAAAAAATTTAAAATATTAATTTTAATCTGTGCATATAGTATTTTAGTGTAATTGATAAAGATAGTTTCCTTCTTCTTTTGTATCAACTTATTTTTAAAATATTAGAGTCTACAAAATATTAATATCCAGTTAAATTATTTTTGTAGTTAAAAATGCAAATGTTATTAGTGGAGCACTAAGAGACGCTGTCAAGTAACGGCGTTAGCACCGACGAGGAAGGAGATGGTATAAAATACACAGCAATAATCAAAATTGCATAGTATCACCATTATTCTCATAGAAATACACACAGAAGAAAGATAGAGAGTTGTATCGCCTTTCACCAGAAAAATGGGTGAGCAAACGATCTTCTACTTCGATTTCATCTATGTTTTATTTCGTTTTCCTTGTTTGCGACTTCGAACTTCGGTTTCAGAGTTCTGCGTTTGTTGGTTGCGATTGGTTATCATAGTCTCATAAAAGTCGCTTCTTCATCTCTAATTGACATTTTCATTTTATCTGTTTCGATTCCGGGAAAATTTAAGAAAATCGCTCTGGTTGGCTTCGAAATGAAGGAAACTTTGAGATTTTATTTAGATGGATGTTCATTTTTGTTGAGGAAGCATCGGCTTGTTGAACAAACAAAATCGAGTTTCTTATTGTTAAATTTGGGCTTTTCATCTTCTGTGAAAATATTGACAATGAAAGTTTTATGGTTGTCCAAGTCATGATGAACAAAGCATTTTTTTCGTCGTTGATCTTTCCTTGACTATGCAAAAAAGATTTGGCCGTGTGTACAGTTTAATAAATCTTTAGAGAAGTTGAAAGTTGATTGATTATTACTATTATAATATTTGTATGTTTGATTATGCTTTAGAATACTATATGGTTTTCCTTTAAACAAAAGCTGTATTCTTCTTTGAGGTCCCACGTTTGGTTAGCCCAATGCTTTTAAGGGAATAATTAAAATGGTTGGTGTAATTCTTGGTCATCATTTGTAACTAAGCATTCTTTAGTTATTATACTAATAAGTACAATTGAGTTGTATTGTCTGCGATGTTAAAGAGGGATATATATTATAGTTTCTTTTGTCAAGTAGACCAAATATACCATATAGTCGTAAATGCCGTAGCTTGGTTTCACATACTTTGTTTGTAATATGATCCCAAGTTTGAAAATTCATTTGGTAAGACTATAGTGGATTTTCATTTTTTTACTTGATTGTTTGGTGTTGTGACAGATATATGTATGGACAAGGAGCCAGATGGTGTGGTGGTCTATGCTAAGGGTGATTCGTGTAATACAAACCAAGACAATGTTTCTGTACCTCCCTTAGACTCAGAATCATGTGATGAAGCTAATGGAAATACCGAGCTTCTATCTACCGAAGACAACACCGAAGTAAAGGAATACGATGTTAAAGAATGTACCAATGAAATTCCAGTTGGTAAGCCATTGGAAGATGGCAATATCGAGATAGCTGTGTTGGGAAAGGATGTTGGAGGTTCTAAGTCTGTAAATAAGTCAGTTTTACCTGCGAAACATGCTTCAAAATCGACTCGTGGGAGTAACAAAATAAGGAACACTGTTCCACAGCCATTTGCTTTAGCTACTGAGAAGCGTGCTTCATCTCATAATGCAGCTGTGTCGAAAATATTTCCGAATGGGTACAGTAAAGAACAAAATCAAGCAACTAAGGTCAGGATTTTATGCTATTATACCAAACTTTCATGAACTACATCATACTGCTGATATGAAACAATTGATTTGTCTAACGGTAATATCTATTGCGACTGCAGGTACCAAGGAAACCATTGCAGCCAAAAAACAAGAAACTTTCTGATGAGGAAGATTCTTGCTCTGTTGCTTCCTAGTATGGCTCCCTCTCTTCAAAATATATCTCTTCCATTTACAATTGTCTACCATTTCTCTCCTGAACATGTGATAATATTAATCTTGCTTATTGTTGACAGTGCCACGTCAGCTGCGAAGTCTTCTAAATCAAGAACTATTGTCGCCTCAGCTCCTTTGTTTCGATCCACTGAGCGGGCACAGAAGCGGAAGGAGGTAAGTTTTTTGTATGTAGTTACTTGTCTTTTCTACCATTTACACTCTAACAAGTTTTTGATACATGGTGTATTGGCATTGTTGTTCTTCAGTTTTATACAAAACTGGAAGAGAAACATCAAGCCATGGAGGTTGAGAAAACGCAAAGCGAAGCAAGGAACAAGGTGCCATGCTCTAATCCTTTAAGCGCTCGAGTTTTATAACAATGCCCTTTAACATATATATATGCTTAATGTTTCTAATATACAACTTTTCTCCCACGAAACGTCAATTCTAAAGGAAGAAAATGATGCAGCCTTAAGGCAATTAAGAAAGAGTTTGATGTTCAAAGCAAACCCAATGCCAAACTTCTACCACGAAGGGCCTCCTCCAAAGGTTGAACTTAAGAAGGTAACACACAAGGTTGTCTACAATTTCACTACAACATTCACAAAAAGTGAAATCACCCACAAACTTTAGAAAGAAAAAAAAGCATTTCGAGTTGTTAACTTTAAATTATGCTGATTCATAACCTTGTACACAAACACAGCCTCCTCCAACTCGAGCAAAGTCGCCAAAACTAGGGCGGAGGAATGCAAAAGAAGGGAACAGAGCAAAAGAAGCT
>JAEVFF010000487.1:0-157519 GCA_018901945.1 Pugionium dolabratum
ATTACAGTGACCTCAATACATCCTAGAGAAATTGTATGTGGTATTACCGAACAAGAGCCTATGCAACAAAGCACAATTGGTAACTTAGGTTCAATAGAAACTTCTCTTGAAGTTAACCTTGTTGTTGATGACACCACGAACGAAGATTACAACATGTTTCAAGATTCAGAAGAAGAGATTGGCGAATTTGACGACCAAAATTCAGCAAATTCGGAATATTCATCAGATTCAGATTAAATTTGTGATAATAAGATTTTTTTTCCATTATCTTTTTCTGATAAATAATTTGTAAAAATAATGTTTTAGGATTGTGTACTTAGTTTCGTACAAATTCCTTTGTTTGGTTTGAAAACTTGTCTCATTAAATTTGTGGGATTTACTGTTGTTGTCCTATTTGAATAATAGATAACCAATATGCATGTTATACAAAAATTAAGAGTTATTTGATAAAATAAGTGAATTAGAAAATTATATATTATATTAATAATTATATGTTATTTTATTTGAAATTATTTTATTTAAAAATTGATATACATATAATTATTTGAAATTTGTTAAAAATATCCTTATAGTATAAGTTTTATCTAACACATTAATATACATACTCTTTATACCGACGGATTTCCGACGGACATTTGAACTCCGTCGGATATCCGTCGGAAATGTATTTCAAACGTGGGCAGACCATGTGTCGATCATGCACGGTGTTGTAATAAATCCGACGGATTTCCGACGGAGTTAGGCGGTAAACGAAATTAAAAACGCGGGGTTTCGCGAAAATTAACTAATGTACCGACGGATTCCCGACGGCAAGTTCCGTCGGAAAAGTGTAATATAACCTACAGTTTCGTTTCTTCTCCTCCCTCTCCTGTTTCTTTCCTTCTCTCTGCCTCTTCGCCTCCCCGCCGCAGTTTTCACCTCCCCGCCGCAGTTTTCGCCGGAAGTTACCTTTACTCGTTACCTTCCTTGCACTCGTCGGAAATCATGTAAGTTTTATCATTGATTTTGAAAGATAAATTTATAGAAAGAAATTTGTTTATGATTGATGGATTGTCTTTTGAATCTGATGGAGAAAGTAACAGAAATTAACAAAATACTTGGGCAGTTTTGTATTTACCTAGAAAAATGTAGGCAGTTTTGACATTATAGTATCCCACTCACACAATCTTTTGTTCTTTTCTTCTTTGTGTTTCTGTCGTTTTTTTCTTTTGATTTTGTTAGATATTTTTCTCATAATATTTCAGAGTATAATTATAGCATATGATCATTTATGTATTTGTTTACGTAATTTTCGATAACTCGTTCTCAATGCTTCTAACTCTGCATTGATTTGTCTGCTTTACAAAATGACAAGTAACATTCAATTTAAAAGTATAAATAATTGAGAGAGACAGAAACAACAACAAATTGCTCAAAAGAATTGAGAGTGGCAATTACATCAAATGTCTAAATGGAGCTGTTTCTGCCCCAGCATCCAAAAAAACACAAAATTATTGCACAACAAAGAAGAAAGTGTATACAGATACTGTTTTTGTGCTATTTGTGAAAATGTACGGCCTGTTGTTTCCTATTAGCCAAATTGTTTGACGTCAATTAAAAAAATGAATGGGTGATCTAAAAACATGTTATAAAAAAACGAAAATGATGATAAAATGAAATAGTAAATGTAGATAGATTGATAAAATGACCCAATTATAGGTCGTATCAAGATTACCAAAGACGTGGTGAGTCATCGACTCCGAGTTTTATACCAACTCAAGTTCCAGAATCTGCAAATGATTCTTTCCGACCAATGACAATTGAAGAATTGGTTCAGCAGCTTGGTCGTGAACTTCTCACATTTCTCGATCCGAGACGTCAAGGAAACTCGACATGGTAAATTAAATTTTCTATAATTATATTTAAAATAATTATTTTAATACTATTCTATAATTATATTTAAAATAATTATTTTAATACTATTGTAATAAAAATTCGTAGTTTTGGTATTTCAAACAATGGAATAAGCAAATCTATATTAAAGATGCTTCATTCTCTTTTGAATAAATCATATACCAAATTTCGAGATATTCCGTACGAAAAACGTCAGATTTGGTTCAGGACGTTTGCGGTACGTTATTTAAATTTTAAATATATAATTATTTTAAATATTTTTTAATAATAATTTTTTAGTAATATATAGTAAAATTTCGCAGCAAGAATTTACATGGGATCCCATGAACACAAAATTGGTGGAAGACGCTTTCGAAAAAGAGGCTGCAATACAATTTTCCCGCCATATGAACGAATGGAAACAAAAATGGAAAAAGGGAAAAGATAAACCAAGAGGGTTGAATGAGTCGGTTTGGAACGACTTTATTCGTTATTGGGAATTTTCCACCGCTGAGGTTATCTCGAAAACTAATTCGGGAAACCGGAAGAGCGACCGAGGAGGCAAAGGCATTTATATTCACAATGCCGGATCGACTAGTTTTCTCAGACGAGCCGATCAATTGGTAAATTAATTATTATATTAATTATTTATTATTATTTAAAGTTTTTAAATTATTAATTTAGAATTTTTTTATTTTTAGGCACAAGAAATTGGAGCGCCTCCAGATCACTTGCAACTTCTCGAGGCCGTCCACACAAACAAAAAAACTGGTCGTATCCAAGATGGTCTCGTTAGTGAGATCATCGAAAAAGTAAAAAAGAAAAAAAGCGATATTCTAACCCAGCAATCTCAAGTTGGTTCTTCATCTTCGGTCGCTGAATTGCCGCGTTCTGAGATTAACCGTCTCGTTCTTGATGTAAGTTTTTTTTTAAAAAAATATATAATTAATATTATAATAATTTTTATTAATTTTTTTAATAATATTTCTTATTTTTACAGGAAGTACCATTTTCAAAGGGTCGTCATCCAGGACTCGGGAGAGTTGCAGATACTGGTGGCGCAACATCTGCAGTTAGAAACGAAGAAAATGAACAGTTAAAAGAAGAAATGGCGTCCATGAAAATAGAGATGAATAATCTCAAAACCTTTGTAGAAATGATAAAAAATAAATTGCCTGATGACTTTTTTTCTCCTCCTTCTCCTCCTACTCCTCCTTTGTAATTTGTAATTTAAAATAAATGTTTAATAATATTAATATTTATAATATTATTTTTATTAATTGTATGATTATTTTTAGTAATATTAATTTAAATATTAAAATAAAAATAAAAAAAATTATTTTTTTAATATTTATATTTTTAAATATTTAAATATTTAATTAAATATTTTAAAAATATAAATATTAAAAAATATTTTTTTTATTTTTTCAATTATTTCGTGTTTCCGACGGCTACTGACGTCGGCAATTCCCGACGGACCGGTCCGTCGGAAATGTGTTGGTACATCCCGACGGCTATAAGCCGTCGGGAAATATCATCGGACAATATTTCCAACGGCACAAGTCATCGGAAAATGCCCTCGAAAATTCGTCGGCATTTTCCGATGTATCCGGACCATCGCAGATCCGTCGGTTAATTCCGACGGAATGATGTCATCGACCAGCCGTCGGAATTTTCCGATGGCGCGGTTAATCGCTAATCCGTCGGAAATTATCGATACCTTCCCGACGGAAGAGCATTTCCGACGAAATAGTCCCGACGGACTATTTTCATCGGAAAGTAGTCGAGAAATCGTTTTACCGACATATTTCCGACGGATACAGCCGTCGGAAATACGATGTTTTCTTGTAGTGTCATTATTATTAATTTAGTTAAAAATTCAAAATATTTTATTAAACTAACCAAATACTATTAAATTTATAAAAAAATTAATTTTATTTTCTTAATATATATATATATATATAATTAATATTAAAAATAATTTTAAATAAAAATTAAATTATATAAATATCTAATTTATATTTATTAATAAATAATATTAGATAAATTACAAATATTTTTTCTCCTAGTGTAAATCTAATTAATGTTATACGTCCACATCATATTCCAAACGAAAATGGAAAATTTTGGTATGCATTTTACGTGAATTACTACTCATTTTTAATTTTTTTTCATAAAGCAAT
Source organism: Pugionium dolabratum (assembly GCA_018901945.1). NCBI lineage: Eukaryota > Viridiplantae > Streptophyta > Magnoliopsida > Brassicales > Brassicaceae > Pugionium > Pugionium dolabratum. The sequence goes on from JAEVFF010000487.1 coordinate 4,056, forward strand.
GCAAACAAAAACAAAAGGAGTCACATGGGAAGAAATAAGCAAAGTCACTACCGCTTTATTAAGCCTGCTTTATTGTCTGATATCAAGGCTAGAATCCTCTACTTTCACATGCAGCGGTTTTTACATACACACTACAACAACGAAATGATAAGTTCGGTTAGAGAGCCTTGAGGATATCCTCAGCGCCGGAAACCGTGAACTCGCCACCAGATTCAACGTTGGCTACAGTCACTTTGAGGTTATCGAGCAACAAAGCAAACCTCTTTGACCTAACACCAAGACCCTTGTCCTTGAGGTCAAGCTCAAGTCCCAAAAGGTGTGTGTATTCACCAGACCCATCCGCAACAAACTTGACATGCTTGTTCTCTGTGTATGTCTTTCCCCATGCCTTCATCACAAATGGATCATTCACTGCAACAAACAATCGAACCAAACCGAATTTATATACATTTGAATCAGCCAACCGAAAAATAACAACTGGTTGATAATTTGTTCTACAATATCATTTAGTAATTTTAGTAACCTTGATAAGATTTCAGTAAGTAGACACAAACTCAGAGAGATAAATACTCACCGCTAAAGCAGATGATCTCATCAACGCCCTTTGATTTCAGCTCCTCTGCTTTCTCAATGAATCCAGGCACATGCTTCATGCTAATTCAGAAAAACAGGGAAAAACATTTATCAAATCCAATCTCTCCTAACATACACAACTCTTTGAGTAGCAACTAATTCGAGGATAAACATCAAAAACCTAAACTGATCAACAACAAGAAAATCTAGTTCAGTGCGAATTTAGTAAAACTCCTCAAACCCTCTCATGAAACAGAAATCGACAATAATGCTCACATTGAAGCTAAGGATTCATCAGCTTAGCATCAAATCCACATCTCCGCGGACATACCCAACTCTTGAATAACAATTAATTTGAATGAGAGCATGAAAGGGATCAGTCTATGAAAAACTAATGAAAAATCGGGTAAGCCTCTCGGAACTGAAGAACATATAAACGCAACCTTACCGATCTACCGAAACGAAAGATGAAATCTAACGAATTGAGTGAATTATAACGAATTTACCTGCAGGTGGGAGTGAAAGCACCTGGGACACCGAAGAGAATAACCTTCTTACCGGCGGCGAGAGAGTGAACGGAGACAGTCTGGAGCTGATCGTTCTCGTCGAAAAAGGAGATAGTACCGTCTGGGACAACATCACCGACAGAAATCGGAGCCATTGAGGAAATCGGAGGCTGAGGAGCAGAAGGATGTGAACAAAAGGGGATAATGAGAAAATGGAAGTCTAAATAGAATTGGGACTTGAACGAAAATATAGGGTTTCAGACAATTTATCCACCATTTACGGAATGGAAATATAAATCATCAATTGTTTTCTAAAATGGAGGATTGTTTTGGTCTCTTTTGTATATATTTTTTAATCTTTGTTAAATTTAATATTATGTTTTATTTAATAAATATGATTTTTGGACTTTAATTTTTAAATCACTTTTATGTTAGCATTTAATGTCTTACCTTGGAAGCAGTAGAGAGTAGAGTAATTGTAGTAGTAAGTTGATCATTGATCTGTTTGTGATTAATCTATTCGTTTTTAATTTATTAAAACTTATAACAAAGTCTGGAATAGTCGTGTAGAACTGGAGTTAAAATATAGAACCGAATTGTTTTGAAAAAAACCGGACCGGGTTTTGTGGATTTGAGGGTAGGTATGGCTGGAGTTTTGTCATATGTTTGATGGTAGGACCAAACAAGTGAAACATGATTTGCATGTCAAAAACAAGCTACTGTGTTAAGAACCTGATGAGGCTTTGTCACCAGTTTCTTTGGCTTTAAGGGATTGGTAAAGAAAAGAACAAATGTATTTGATTACTTAAAGAAATGAATAAACAAATTTTTTTGTAGCCTCTCCTACGGAAAGAATGACCTACGAACACAACAAAATTTTGAAGGAGATAAATAAATCGTGAGGAATCAAAACATGTATAACAACAATCTAAGAATCGTTGGCATTATATATATATATATATATATATATATATATATGTATATGATTTTACCATAGCTAAATCATTCTCATTCTCAAATCATTGATCCACCATAATACTCTCTCTTTTCAACCATGCTCCTAAATCATTCTACGAAGAATCAACATGCTCCTACTCTTCTCATTTGCTCTGCTCCAACATTTACAAATGTACGATTCAAAAATTTACCAATTCTAGTAAATTCTGGTTATTTGTCGAGTAGTGGAAAATGGTTTAAATGGTTATATGATAAAGATGGTACATATCCTCTTGTTTGGTACTACAACTACAAAAACAAAAATAATGCATTGCTATGCAATTTTTGTGATTGTCAGTTAGATAGCATCGTCGGATACTATTTATGTGAAGTCGAATACAATTTATATGGAAGAAGAAGAATATACAATTATCAGAGCCTCAAAGAAAAACAGACTTTTGTTTTCCATAAAGAGTGTATTGAGCCGATTGCAAATAATTATCATCCTAAACACTCGCTACAAGTTCTCATATTTAATGGTGAACCATCCAACAAAACATGTCATTGCTGTTGGAGACGGAACGTTCAAAAATTTCATTATTGTTCTATATGCAATTTTGCCATTTGTCGTGATTGTGCGAAAAGTCCAGTACTTCTTACTATAGACCACAAGAGAAGGCATGAGCATTCACTCTACTACATTCCTAGAGAAGCCTCTATGATTTGTGATGTTTGTGCTTTGGATACACGAACGTATTTCATATATGTTTGCCAACAATGTGACTTTGTAGTCCATAAAAGATGTATCTATTCACCACGCATCATAAAAATAAGTCTTCATGAACACCGTCTCTCTTTTACTTCTTCGTTTCTTTCTGGACAGGGAGAACGATTTTGCGGAGTTTGTCGAAAACATATTGATAGAAACTATGGCGGATATTCTTGTGTGAAAAGTTGTTTTTATAATGCTCATTCCCAATGTGCTCTAGATAGAATTATATGGGACGGAAATGAACTTGAAGGAAAACCAGAAGAATCATATGAAGATACTATGCCGTTTAAAGAGATAGGTGATGGAATTATACAACATTTCAGTCACAAACATCATATGAGACTTTACGAAGATATTGGTAAAACAATTGAGGATAACAAACGTTGTCAAGCATGTGCACTTGATGTTTATGAAGGTGATATTTTCAATTGTATGGAATGCGATTTCGTTCTTCACAAAGTATGTGCATATCTTCCACTTAAGAAACAACATATGATGCATGTTCACACTCTTGTTTTGCACTTTAATCTACAAAAGGTGGTCTTGTGTTCAGCTTGCGAAAGGGATTGCAATAGTTTTACGTACACATGTGAAATGCAAAATTGTCGTTTCACGTTAGACGTGAATTGTGCAGCTGTATCTGAGCCCTATATTAATCATCAATTTCATCCACATTTTTTATTTTTATCATTTAAGCCTCTATCATACATTATATGTTCGTTTTGCGGAAAACAAGGGTTCCATTTACCATCGAAGATTTGCGGACAACTTGCAGGAGAATGTAAGTTTGCTTTGTGTTTTCGCTGCGCCACTTTACCAATGAAATTTCGCTACAAGCATGATGAACATCCTCTCATATTTTCATATGAAAAAGATGCAAATGGTCAATACTGGTGTGATGTATGTGAACAAGAAATATCACTCAAGAATGGAATATATATGTGTAATGATTGCAACATCACACTCCATAAGGAATGCTTACTTGGGAAGGACAATTATATATTATCTGGTAAAACGTTTACTTGGAAGTTTCGAAAAGATAGTTGGGATATTATTCCCAACGGTCATCTCACACGATACATATGTGAAGGATGTCATAAACGTTGTCCAGACAAAATAGTTTACAAAATATATGACGATAAAATATTTTGTTCTATGCGATGTATAATTGAAAGGAAAACGTGATCATAATTTATAATTGAATAAATAATGTATAATCTTGTAATAAAAATAAATAAATAAAATGGTGACATAAGAAAGTTCGAACACAAATTAATGTGCGAATATTGAATTTTACCTTTTGTTTTATTCAGCCACACATTAAATCAAAATATGACTTATTGGGGTTTAATCTTCAAAAAATTTGCATTACTTCTAGAATGGAATTTAGTGGATAATTATTGATCTAGTGAACAGGTGTGTTATGACTTATGAAAAATTGATTTAAAAAATTTAGAGGCTTTTTACCATTAAACACTATTTCTTTTTATTTAAATAAATTAGATGTTTATCTACGAATTATTTAATATTAATTATTAATATTATATTTATTTATTTTGAAAAATTCTGTTTTGGGCGCGTAAGATTTTTAATACACTGATAAACTGAAGTAGTCTATATATAATTATTCTTTAAATTATATGATGGTTTGATTTAAACCAAAAATTGCTTTTTTGTTTTTTAATGGGAAATGCTTTTTTTAATTCTGAAATATCATAATTTTAAGAAGCAAAAATTATAATGAAGTTCTAAAATATTAAAAAAATTATAATGGGAAGTTCTAAAAAATTAAAAAATTATAATGGGAAGTTCTAAAAAATCTAAACCAAAAATGACTAAAACCCATTATTAATAAGAAAAATATAAATTCCAAATTGAAATAAAAAAATGCAGACATAAAAATTTAATTTGTTTGTAATTTATTTATAGTAGAATTTGTTCTATTTTCAAATAAAAAAAATTAGTTTTAGATTTTTAAAATAAAAATTTAAAATTATGATATTTTAGGATATAAATATTTTATAATAACAATAATTAACTATTTCAAAATTATTTTTGTTTTTATTTACTTTTCAATTGATAGTATAAAAAGTTAACCAAATTAAACCAATTGAAACATAACCGAACCCAAAAATAACCAATCCAGGTAGGTTGACATAATGACATCAGCTCTTGACCTTAATCCTTATAAGTAGTGATAAGTGCACACTCTTATCAATGCAATGCAAAACAAAGAAAATTGGACAAACTGAAAATCATCGATGTAAATAAAGAAATAGAATCGCTAAAGAGACTTATGACATCCTCTTCACATCAATGTTAATTATAAATTTATACGAACATTTCAACCGTAGCTTTTAGACCAAAACCAACAAAAAAAAAACCCAAACATGACTCTTGAGAATTTCCAGATCGAACCAAACAAAAGTTCAGAAAGCAAAAAGCTTTCCTTGTTCCAACTATATTTCAAGAAATATGAAACTTTGCTTCTTCTTGTTCTTCTGAGTGATGATAACCATGAAATAGACGCCGAAACCAAATTGGATTTGCTCAAAAAGCTCTTTAATCTACATGAAGTCGAAATCGTCTACGGCATCATAAGGAGCAGCCACAAGATCGTCGTCGGGCTTATCTACAAGAAGTTGTTTCTTTTTCCCACCTGAGGAAGCAGTGAAAAGACATGAACGAAACTTGAGACAAAATCAATGGTGTGTTTAGTATGTGATTGTCAGTGCATATACCTGTCTTCTTTTTGCCAACAACTTCTTTCTCCGCCTTTAGTTTTTCATTTGCTATTGCTGTAATGGATGAAGCAACATCTTTAACATCTGCTGCCTTCATGTTAGTCAGTGACAGTCTCATGATTGTTTTGAGTAGCGAAATATAGTGATAACTTTTCTGCAAAAAACAAACCAAAATATGATTTTAACATGCCATGAGCGTCTGTTATATACAACAGAAGAAAAATGTAAGATAGAATACAACATACTTCAAATGGTTTAAGCTTATGAGAAACCAATTCCGCATATTCCAAAAAATCGCTTTCAGATTTGGGGATGGACATATCAAGGCTTTTTTCTTCACCCTTCGTTCCAGAGAGTTCAGCAGTTGCCCGATGTTGAACCGGGTCTGGTTCATTAAACGAATTCATCTCGGTTTAACCGGTTTGGTTAAATTAACAATGTTTGGGCCAGAAGTTGTCAAAACCCAAATAATAAAGGAGATGTCGCCTTCATCACCGGATTACGAAGGGAAGAATTGACAAACTCATACCTCCGACAAGAAGCAGAAGGATGAAGGTACAGATTCTGAACAGGAGACAAGGAAGGACAACAGACAAAGAAGCAGGAGGCTCAAGACTCAAAAGATGAAAGGAAAACACTCAAGCAATGTTCTCGGGAATGAGCACAAGGAGAACGTAGACACTCTGTTTCTAATATATAGAAACAGAGAGGAGAATATGAGTGGGTAGAGAGAGAAGAGTCGTGAGTGAGCTTGGTTTACTTTGTAAGAACTTTTAAGCTCGGTTTGAGCAACAGTTTCTCTAGTGAATTCCGAGGGTAAACTCGGCGAGACGTAGGGTTTATTACTGAACTCGAACTCGTTAAATTCGTGTCTTGTTCTTCCATTTACAGTAATCAAACTAAACACGGTAAAACGACTCACAAAACTAAGTATAACGAGAGAGTAAAACACATAACAGAGGGGGTAAATCCTTACACCCGATAATCGGCTTCCTCAACAAGCTTGTAATAGAAATAACATAACGTATAAGAACATACAGACCTTGTCTGTTTATAAATTTTCTCATGATGATAATTTCTTATTCTCACAACACCAACAACAAAGTAGAATATCAAGGTGAAACATTCTGTGTCGAAAAGAGTAGCATTCATTAACTCTACCTTTGCTAGCGACGTTTCTCAGCTATATGATTTAGACGTTCTTTTGGTGTTTCTTTTGGAACTTCAAAAGCTTTACCCTTCTTTTCAAGAGCTTTGGATGCTGCTTTCTTAGGAGCCATTTCGGGGGACTTCTCCAGAGTAGGTTTTACAGGAGCAGCCTACACAAAAACAATTTCAAGGTACATAATTTAAAAGAAGTAGACAAAACATATGGAATAAAACTTGCGCCAAGATAAGTGATTCCTCTGGAAGCACAAACCAACTTATGCATAGTGGCCAAAACAGAAAGATTTCTAGAGAGTAAGAAACTAAGACGTACCAGAGCAGGTTCATCATCATCCTCCCAAGAATCCTTAATTTCATTCTCATTCACATCCTCATCATCCCAGTTATTTTTAAGTTCAACTTTTGCTGGAAGTGGTGCAATTTGCTCGTCCTCTGAAATAAGAAAAGGAAAAACTATAAGAAACACAACTCCAACAGGATACCCGCATGGAAGTGATTCAATTTTGTAACATGAAACTAACGTAGCAAATAATCAGAAAATTATTTGCATATCCAGCAAATACTACAACCAACTAGAGTATATTTAAAGTATGGTATTACCCCATTCATCCATATACTCCGCCAGTTATCGGGTATGAATATAAGCTTCTATCTGAATCAAACTGCAAACCTGCCAAGCATTCATCAAAATCATACTGACTTATCAATTCATACAAACATATGGCACAGTGGTGATGCATACATTTAAATCGATCTTCTATCCTCAAAGTTATATAACATGCATAAAAAATCCTACTGGCATAACAACAACATTCCCATTCTGTATATATGAATAATATTTTCAAAATAAACGATTAAAAATATAGGCAGTTTGCCTGACCACGAATCACACAAATGATTTAAGAATTCTTAATTAGCCTGAAGTAATCATGTTACTGATCATGGATAAAGGTTTTTCACAGATAAAGATCACAGAAACACGTAATATACATAAGCCTAACAGTCCAATTAGCAGTTCACTTGTGAGACGAACAGCTAATCTAATGCTTACAAAACCGAGATGCAATAACATACAGAGGAACAAAAATAATCGAACCCGTTGGCTTCAAAAGTTTATGGTCATACAAATGAATATTTGCAGCCAATGTGATCGAATCTTTTTACGAATAAGAGGATCTTCGTGCGTGGTTGATATTAATTTAACATGGATTACAGAAATAGTAAATACTCTAATCAGAATAGGAATTTCAGTAATGAATCATCTAACATATACAGCTCAGACTCAGAAGAAATCAATAAAAATCATAAACGAGAACAATTAAGCAGAAACCCACCAGAGATCAACTGCTTAAAAGAAGAAATTAAGTTCAGAGTGAAAATCTAGAAGCACATTCAACTGAGAAAGCAGAAACTTTTACAAAAGAAAACATACCGAGAAAGGCTGAATCCAAATATGTTTCAGCCCAGGAAGAGAAATCAAAAGAAGTGAAGAAGAAGACTGTTAGTTGGAGAGATGTAAAAGAAATGTTTTTCTTATTATTGAATCAAATGTTTCGTACAACTCTGTTTATATACTAAACCGAAATGTGAAATATATTCTCTACTCTAATAGTCCCTCTCAAGATGGAGTGTAAATGTTCAAAACACCCATCTTGGACAAAAGACTATGAAAAGGAATAGAAAACAATGGCTTTGTGAATGCATCAGCCAATTGGTGTTCTGATTGAACATGAAGAACTTGGAGGATTCCAGCTGCAATTTTCTCCCGCACAACATGACAATCAACTTTCACATGTTTGGTTCTTTCGTGAAAAAACGGATTCCGAGCTATGTGAAGAGCTGAAATATTGTCACAATACAAAACTAGAGTTTTAGAGTTAATTCCAAGTTCAGTTAGCAATCTGGATAACCAAACAATTTCCCTCGTTGCAACCGACATTGCTCTATATTCTGCTGAAACATTGCTCTATATTCTGCTTCAGCAGATGAGCAAGACACAACTGGCTGTTTCTTGGATTTCCAAGAAACAAAGAAATCTCCGATAAAAACGCAATAGCATGTAACAGACCTACGAGTGTCTGGACATGATGCCCAATCGGAGTCGGAAAAACCCATTGATCTGAAAGTCAGAATCTGTTCCATAAAACAAACCTTGCCCAATAGTACCTTTGAGATAATGGAGTACCTTTTGAGCTGCTTGCATATGAGGTTGTCGAGGAGAAGACGAAAATTGACATAACCTATTCACTGCATATGACAAATCAGGTCGAGTAATTGTCAAGTACATCAATTTGCCTATTAATCGCCTATAGCTCTCTGCATCCTCAAGAGCAAACCACTGTCTTTTGACAGCTTGATGTTAGGATCCATGGGAACAGTGGCACGTTTACACCCAAGTAAACCAGCATCTTCTAACAACTCTAACACATACTTATGCTGGCAAATGGAAATACTTTTGGAGGACCGAGAGATTTCAAGTCCTAAAAAGTACTTCAGAGGGCCAAGATCTCTCAATTTAAAATGATCCCTGAGTTGAGTTTTTAGGGTGGAAATAGCACCATCATTATTGGAAGCTATAATGATGTCATCTACATACACCAACACAACTAAGAAAACATCATCATATGCCTTAACAAACAAAGTATGATCACCATGTGTTTTCTTAAAGTAGATGAAAATTTGATAAACCACTACATGGAGGCTTGTTTCAAGCCATAAATCGATTTCTTCAGCTTGAGAACTAAATGTTGTGGCAAGTTTTCCCCCTTTCGTGTTGCATAACCAAGCGGCAAGCTCATATATATCTCTTCATCTAAATCCCATTCAAAAATGTATTAGAGATATCTAATTGATGAAAAGACCAGTTTAATTTTGCTGCCAATGCTAACACTGTTTTGACTGTGACCAACTTAGCTTTTGGAGAGAAAGTGTCAATGAAGTCTATACCCTCTTGTTGAGTGTAACCTTTAGCAACTAATCTGGTCCTATACCTTTCAACAGTTCCATCAGCCAAATATTTCACTTTATATACCCATTTGCAACCTACTGTTGTTTTATTAGGAGGCAAGACAACCACATCCCAACTATCAAGCTTTTCCAGATTCACAAATTCCATTTCCATCGCATTACACCATTCTTTAGACTTCTTAGCCTCTTTGAAACTTTTGAGTTCAAAAATATGAAGAATGGAATTAATGTAAATCGAATGAGGATGAGACAATTTTTGATAGCTGTGATAAGAGGATAGTGGATAAAGTGAATGTGAATGTGAATGACAATGATAATCCTATAAATACGAAGGGGGTTTTCTGCGTCTAGGTGATAAAGATGTAGAAGACAACACTCTATCAGACGATGATTTTACCATTGGTAATGAATCATCAGGAGATGTGATTACAGAAGGCAGATCAACATCGGGTTGGACAGATTATCTTGAAAGAATGACTGAGCTGCACCTGGAATAGAAGAATTTGCAGCAAAAGGAAATATATTTTCATGAAAAGTCACATGTCTCGAAATAGAAACACTATTATTTGTAAGATCAAGGAGTTTGTATCCTTTGACACCGGATGGATAACCAAGAAAGACACTAGCCTTTGCTCTTGGTTCAAACTTGTGTCTTTGCTTGGTTGAAGTAGACTTATAACAAAGGTAACCAAATGTTCTGAGAGACTGATAATTCGGAGGTTTCTGAATAGGCGTTTTAAATGGTGATTTATGATTCAGAACAGGAGTTGGTAAACGATTGATGAGGAAAACAGCCGTGAGAATGCAATCACCCTAGTAACACAAGGGTATATGTGATTGAAACATAAGGGCTCTAGCAACATTTAAAATATGTTGGTGTTTTCGCTCAACAACAGAGCTTTGTTCTGGAGTTTCAGGGTAAGAATGGTATGAAACAATACCTTTTGATTGATAGAATTCCCTAAAGGCTAACTCAGGAGCATTATCAGACCTAACACCCTTTATCTTAGTACTAAATTGTGTTTTTATCATTGTTATGAAAGAATGAAACACATGAAGGATATCAGACTTGTTTTTCAACAAATAAACCCAAGTAGCCCGACTGTGATCATCTACAATGGTGAGAAAATACCTAAACCCTTCTATTGTTTGAACTGAAAAAGGCCCTCAGATATCAATGTGCAACAAATCAAAATTATGTCGTGATTTGTTGTTCAAAGATGGGAATGAAAGATGTTTTTGTTTGGCTAAAGGGCAAATACCACAGTGAATAGGATTAGATTTAGATTTAGGTAATAACAATTGATCACTAAGGAAATCTATTTTTGTATTAGAAAGATGTCTCAACCTAGAATGCCAAGTGGCATGATCAACCATTGTAGAACAGACAATCGTATGATTTACATTTTCTGTTTTATGAAAATCAGAAGTGAATGAACCTGAGTTTATGACATAAAGGTTGCAAACTTGTCTACCCTTTCCAATCATCAATTCATGTGTACGATCCTGTATACAACAAGAAGATGACGTAAAACTAACCATAAAATTCAACTCTTTCGTTAAACAGCTTACACTTAGCAAATTAAAGCTAAATGCAGGCACATATAACACGTTTGTGAGTTGAATTTTATCACTAAGATTAACTGAACCTATTCCAATAATGTTCACTGAGACTCTAGTAGGTAAAGTAACAAAGGTATTGGAAAGCGGTTCAAGATGTGAAAAAAAAGATTTGTTGGGTGTGACATGGTGAGTTGCCTCTGAGTCTACTATCCAAATGTCATTACAGATAACAGTTTTTCCAGGAAAATTCAAAGGAGACATGCCAATGAAAGGAAAAGAATATAGTGAAAGGAAAGTACCAGACATATTTGTTTTGGTTGGTACGGCTGAAGTCGAGGCTAAGGAGTCTTGAGAATTGGATGTCATGCTCTGGTTCTGAAGTTGAGAACTGAAATACGCAATGAACTGTTGGATCTGATCAGTGGTGAGTTTCTGAGGAGATGAAACAATATCATTAGTCACTGCAATATTAGTAGTAATATTTGCAGGTTTTTGATACTTCCCTTTACCATTGTTGTTCTTCAAACCAGGAGGATAGGCATGCTTTTTGTAGCATTTATCATCAGTGAGACCAAGTCCCCCACAGAAAGTGCATACAGATCTGGCTGGCTATTGATAGCCGGAGTTCTTAGGAGGATTGGCACTTCCAGAAACCTGAGCTTGAAAAGCAGTTGGTATTAGCACACTGCTTTCAGATGTTCTAGTTGTCTTTTGAATGTCCTCTTGATCCAACAGGTTGTAGATTTTTGAAATCGAAGGAAGGACTTTCTTCATCAAGATCTTACTACGAACATTGTCATAACTTTCATTTAGACCCATGAGAAAATCCATGCTTCTGTTGATCTCCTTCTCTTCCATGAGATTTTTAACAGTTTGCGCAGGTTTCCGAGTACTTTCAAGTTCTTCCCACAATGTTTGCATTTGTGTGTGATATGATGATAAGTCCAAACTTCCTTGACGGAGGGAACCAATATGTTGTCGAAGTTTGTATATACGAGGCAAATTTGTCTTATGAAACCTCAAATATAAGTCCTTCCACATATCGGATGCAACCTTGAAATATAATATACTCCTGTATATCTTTTTCGAGACTGCACTAAGGATCCAAGACTTTACCATCGAATTACATCTACACCATATTCGATAGTATGGATATGTCTCCTCAGGTTGTTTAATCGTTTCATCAATAAATCCAGTTTTGTTTTTCGTTTCTAGACTTATTGTCATTCTTATCATCCATGTTCTAAAATTTGATCCGTCAAGCAATTCTGATACCAAAACCAAACCTGGATGATCCGCATTATGAAGGTAATACGGACTGTGTGGATTATCTGATGAAAGGATTTGATTGCAAAATCGCACTGGTTGAGGAGGAGGATGACTCGATGAGGTTCGATTAACAGACCCTGGGGTATTCTCCTTCAATTGATCGGGATTATGAGTTCCCGAAATGATATCCTCTGGCATTATATAGTCAATTATATACTTCGATTTGCAATTTCGTTTTCCCATGGTTCGCGATTTCGAAGAGTAGAAAAACTTCTATCGTAGGGAAAAGATGAGAAATTGACCGAAGAATTGAGAAATCTGAACACGAAAAGAGGATTAAGAAAGATTTCTGAAGAAAGAATCAGAAAATCTAGGTCAAAAAGAAGAATTATCGAAGTGGAAGACGAGCTTAGCTGCGAAAACGAGCTCTGATACCATGTTAGTTGGAGAGATGTAAAAGAAATGTTTTTCTTATTATTGAATCAAATGTTTCCCACAACTCTGTTTATATACTAAACCGAAATGTTAAATACATTCTCTACTCTAATAAAGACGAGGCGTTTTCGTTGGATAGAATCTCCGATGCGGTAGTTATAGGAGGAGAAGGCGACAGCTGAACCGAATTTTAATGGCTTTTGCGTAGATTTGGTGGATTTTAGGGGTTTTTTATTCTTTCATCGTTAGAATTATGCTTTTTCTATTGCCTTTCCCATTTAATAAAGAAACTACATTTATATCCACGTAATTCGTGGAGAAAAATATTCGCACATTATATTTTATTAGTAAATATAAATTAAATATTTATATAATTTTAACTTTTATTTAAAATTACTTTTAACATTAATTTTTGTATATATAAATTTAAAAAAAGAAAAATAATTTTTTTTTACGAATTTAATAGTATTTTTTTGTTTGTTTAATAAAATATATTAATTATCTAACCAAATTAATAACAATGACATATATTATAATTATTCTAATAAGTTAATCTCATTTATATATTTATTTGAAATTTATTGTAGTGATAATACGTCAGCATGATATTTCTCTTAATAACACGTCAAAGTAAAGTTATTTTTTAAAAATGTTTTTCAAATAATATATTAGGGATTACGATAGTAACTTAAATCTATTTATATTTATTTGAAATTATTTATAAATTAACGTATAAAAAATTTAAAGAAATAAAAATTATTGTTTTTGCAAATGTAATAGTATTTTTTGTTTAGTTGAATAAAACATATTTTTTCTCTAACCAAATTAATATTAATGACATATATTGTAATTATTCTAATAATTTAAACGCTTTTATATATTTAATATGAAACTCGCTGTGATGTTAACATCTCAGCATGACATTTTTGTTATCAGAGTAAGGTTATTTTGTTAAAAAATTCTTAAATAATATATTAGGGATATTCAAATTTCACATTTATGAATTTTCAATTCTCAATATTTTTTCTCTCAATCGTTTAAATTATAAATGGTCAAATGTTTAAGTTGCAACATCTTTACTAATTATTGTGAAAGATTCGGAGATTTTATTTATTTGCATTGAAAGACCATTAAAGTGGTTGAAAGTTTTGAATTAATACCAACTAGATTCATACCCACGCCATGCGTGGAGAAAAATATTCGCAAATTATATTTTATTAGTAAATGTAAATTAAATATTTATATAATTTTAATTTTTATTTAAAATTACTTTTAACATTAATTTTTGTATATACAAATTAAGAAAAGAAAAATAATTATTTTTTACGAATTTAATAGTATTTTTTTGTTAGTTTAATAAAATATATTAATTACCAAATTAATAACAATGATATACTTATAATTCTTTTGATAAGTTAAACTCATTTATTTATTTATTTGAAATTTATTTTAGTGATGATACGTCAGCATGATATTTCTGTTAATAACACGTCACAGTAAAATTATTTTATTAAAATGTTTCTCAAATAATATATTAGGGAGTATGGTAGTAACTGAAATCTATTTATATTTATTTGAAATTATTTATAAATTAACGTATAAAAAATTTAAAGAAATAAAAATTATTGTTTTTGCAAATGTAATAGTATTTAAAAATTAGTATTTAGACCCATTAAAAATCCATGCTTCTATTGATCTCCTTCTCTTCCATGAGATCTTTAACAGTTTGAGCACGTTTCCGAGTACTTTCAAGTTCTTCCCACAATGTTTGCAAATGTAATAATATTTTTTAGTTAGCTGAATAAATTATATTTATTTTCTAACCAAATTAATATCAGTGGTATATATTGTAATTATTCTAATAAGTTAAACTTTTTTATATATTTAAGCTGAAACTCGCGTGTTGACACGTCAGCATGGTATTTTTGTTATTAACATGTTAGGATAAGGTTACTTTATTAAAAAGTTTATCAAATAATATATTAGAGATTTGACATTTTATCTCCCTGATTTTCTGTACATATTAACCACAAAAGATCATTGATTCTTAGTTCAATCATTCACTAAACCATTTTATAATTTAATGTAAAAGGACATTGGCAATATTCTTAGTTCAATCATTCACTAAACATGATTTTTGGACTTTAATTTTTAAATCACATTTATATTAGCATTTAAGGTCTTAGCTTGGAAGCAGTAGAGAGTAGAGCAATTGTAGTAGTAAGTTGATCATTGATCTGTTTGTGAGTAATCTATTCGTTTTTAATTTATTAAAACTTATAACAAAGCCTGGAATAGTCTTGTAGAACCGGAGTTAAAATTTGAACCGAATTGTTTTGAAAAAAACCGGACCGGGTATTGTGGATTTGGGGGTAGGTATGGCTGGAGTTTTGTCATATATTTGATGGTAGGACCAAACAAGTGAAACATGATTTGCATGTCAAAAACAAACTACTCTGTTAAGAACCTCATGAGGCCTTGTCACCAGTTTCTTTGGCTTTAAGGGATTGGTAAAGAAAAGAACAAATGTATTTGTTTATTTAAAGAAATGAATAAACAATTGTTTTTGTAGCCTCTCCTACGGAAAGAATGACCTACGAACACAACAAAATTTTGAAAGGGATAAATGAATCGTGAGGAATCAAAACATGTATAACAACAATCTAAGAATCGTTGGCATTATATATATATATATGTATATGATTTTACCATAGCTAAATCATTCTCATTCTCAAATCATTGATCCACCATAACTTCATAATACTCTGTCTTTTCAACCATGGATTCTATGAAGAATCAACATGCTCCTACTCTTATGATTTGCTCTCGTCCAAAATCTAAAAATATAGAAGAATTCCGTTCCGTACGATTCAAAGATTCACCAATTCTAGTACATTCTGGTTATGTGTGGAATGATGAAAAATGGCTTCAAGAAATTCGGTTGCATGGAAGTTGGTTACAAGATAAAGATAGTACACATCCTCTTGTTTGGTACCACAACTACGAAAACAAGGATAATGCATTGCTATGCAGCTTTTGTGATTGTCAGTTAAATAGCATCGTCGGATACTATTTATGTAAAATAAAAGTATACAATTATCATCTAAGCCTCAAAGAAAAAAAGACTTTTGGTTTCCATAAAGAGTGTATTGAACCGATTGCAAATAATTATCATCCTAAACACTCGCTAAACAAGTTCTCATATTTAATGGTGAACCATCCAACAAAACATGTCATTGCTGTTGGAGACGGAACGTTCAAAAATTTCATTATTGTTCTATATGCAATTTTGCCATTTGTCGTGATTGTGCGAAAAGTCCAGTACTTCTTACTATAGACCACAAGAGAAGGCATGAGCATTCACTCTACTACATTCCTAGAGAAGCCTCTATGATTTGTGATGTTTGTGCTTTGGATACACGAACGTATTTCATATATGTTTGCCAACAATGTGACTTTGTAGTCCATAAAAGATGTATCTATTCACCACGCATCATAAAAATAAGTCTTCATCAACACCGTCTCTCTTTTACTTATTCGTTTCTTTCTGGACTGGGAGAACGATTTTGCGGAGTTTGTCGAAAACAGATTGATAGAAACTATGGCGGATATTCTTGTGTGAAAAGTTGTTTTTATAATGCTCATTCCCAATGTGCTCTAGATAGAATTATATGGGACGGAAATGAACTTGAAGGAAAACCAGAAGAATCATATGAAGATACTATGCCGTTTAAAGAGATAGGTGATGGAATTATACAACATTTCAGTCACAAACATCATATGAGACTTTACGAAGATATTGGTAAAACAATTGAGGATAACAAACGTTGTCAAGCATGTGCACTTGATGTTTATGAAGGTGATATTTTCAATTGTATAGAATGCGATTTCGTTCTTCACAAAGTATGTGCATATCTTCCACTTAAGAAACAACATATGATGCATCTTCACACTCTTGTTTTGAACTTTAATCTACAAACGGTGGTCTCCTGTTCAGCTTGCGATAGGGATTGCAATAGTTTTACGTACACATGTGAGATGCAAGATTGTTATTACACGTTAGACGTGAATTGTGCAGCTGTATCTGAGCCTTATATTAATCATCAATTTCATCCACATCTTTTGTTTCTATCATTTAAGTTTCGACCATACAGTATATGTTCGTTTTGCCAACAACCAGGGCGCTATTTACCAATGAAGATTTGCGGACAACTAGTAGGAGAATGTGAGTTTGCTTTGTGTTTTCGCTGCGCCACTTTACCAATGAAGTTTCGCTACAAGCATGATGAACATCCTCTCATATTTTCATATGAAAAAGATGCAAATGGTCAATACTGGTGTGATGTATGTGAACAAGAAATATCACTCAAGAATGGAATATATATGTGTAATAATTGCAACATCACACTCCATAAGGAATGCTTACTTGGTAACGACACATATATGTTACCTGGTAAAACATTTACTTGGAAGTTTGGAAAAGAAAGTTGGGATATTATTCCCAACGGTCATCTCACACGATACATATGTAAAAGATGTCATAAACGTTGTCCAGACAAAATAGTCTACAAAATATCTGACAATGAAATATTTTGTTCTATGAGATGTATACTTCAAAGGAAAATGTGATTATAATTTATAATTGAATAAATAATATATAAACTTGAAATAAAAATAAATAAATACATGTATTGATGATGACATAACTAAGTTCGATCACAAATTAATGTGCGAATATTGAATTTTGCCTTTTGTTTTATTCAACCACACATTAAGTCAAAATATGAATTATTGTAGTTTAATCTCCAAAAATTTGCATTACCTTTTGAATGGAATTTAATGGATGATTGTTCGTCTAATGAACCGGTGTGTTAAGACTTATAAAAATTGATTTAAAAAATTTAGAGGTTTTTTACCATTAAACACTATTTCTTTTTATTTAAATAAATTAGATGTTTATCCACGGATTATTTAGTATAAATTATGGTGATAATACGTTAGCATTACATTTTTATTAATAACAAATCAAGATAAAATTATTTTTCTAAAATGTTTTTTAAATAATATATTATGAACGTTATTTATGAATTTTCAATTCTCAATGTTTTTCTCTCAGTCGTTTAAATTATAAATGGTCAAAATGTTTAAGTTGCACATCTTTACTAATTATTGTGAAAGATTTTATTAAAAGCATTAGTTTAGGCTGTGATCTATAAGGTACTGTCTAAAACTTTAGATTCACAATACTCCAATTTAGCCTATCTGATTTACTGTCAACAAATTAGTCTCCTTTCATTCGAAGAAATTAATTAGTGATAAAATATCTAAGGTCTAACATTAAAATCATTTCACATGAAAGAGAAATATAATTCTAAATCTATGCATCACAAATCAGCCATCAACGAAGCTTAATGGTCTTTCATTCAATGTTAGCAAATTCACCATTTATTTATTTGCTTTGAAAGACCATTAAAGTGGTTGAAAGTTTCGAATTAATACCAATTTGACATTTTATCTCCCTGATTTTCTATACATATTAACCACAAAAGATCATTGATTCTTAGTTCAATCATTCACTAAACCATTTTATAATTTAATGTAAAAGGACATTGGCAATATTTATAACAGAATACACAATTTCATTTAGCTTCGTTTCTTTGAAGCTACCGTTTTTGCATTTTCAGCCTTTATCCCCAGCAAAACGTCACCTACGATCCACGGAAAACTCAACAATTTCAAGTTTTCATCCTGATGGCTGGGATTGTATGTTACATAGTACCAGGCCGACGCTAGCTTCTTCCGCTCTTGTTCCTCCTTGCAGCTTTTCTCGAACCATCCAATGGCCTCTCTCTGCAAATCCTTAACGGACAACGTAATTCGATCCTTCATATCACCATACCTCCGGTTATCTCTCTGCAGATACATCTCCTTGGTTCTCAAAATCCCAGTGAGAATCTCTTCTTCGTTAACAGCCCCGTAGTATTTCATCAACGAGCTCAGTTTCTCAGCATACATGTCTTTATGGCTTTTTGCAGTCTCTAAATAGCTCTCAAAGCCAGCTTCTTCAAGTGTCGAGTCATAAGCTATGGTGTCAGCGCTCTTCTCTCCTGGCTTTCTCTGCATTACAGAACTCTTGACAGTGCGGTATAGTTTCCCAAACACGGACTCAGAGACATACATTGGTTTCTCGAACCGTTCCAGGAAATCAGGGAATTCTTTGGGTTTCAAGGCATAAGGCATCTCAGCTGGAGCGCCAGTTTTCGCAAAATCAACAGCTCGGGAGTGAAGATTTGCTAACTCTAGACATTTCTGGCTCCGGGCTTTTTCTAGGTCACGGTCTGCGTGAATCAAATGGGCAGTTGAGATCACCCCCAGCGTGTCGCTTATCATATAATCAACAAAAAATTTGTGAATTTCCTAAAAAGCAGAGAGAGAGAGAGAGAATTAGCTTTAGGCTTCAAATATTAATTAGGAAACTTTCATCAAGAAACACACCTCTAAGGTGACATCATGATCCATTAAACGAGGTTTGCTTCCAGCGTAGTCCATTGGAGGATCCATTTGGCTCGGTATAAGCTTCTCATCCCAGCTAACAAAAAACTGGTCTCCATCGAGATCGCCACCAGAACATTCATTTGGATGTGGCCTATTGAATCAACAAATAAACCAAAGAGAAAAAGATATAAGTCAGAGATTAAAGAATCAGAAGTATATGGTTTGTGCATAGCTTTAGATGACATATTTTCTTATACCTTTCTCCCTTTTGAGGAAAGACGATGCAATCCAGAAATCCTTTTTCTATAAAACTGATCTCATATATTGCATCAAGAACTCTGACGTCTCCGGGGTGAAGACATGGGTTTTTTGTCACGACCACTTTTCCAATCACCACAGATGTTTCCTCATCAGCCTTGCAGAAGTAGCTCTGTTCACGGTTTTGCAATTCTGCTTTTGTCAGGGTTACACGGACGAACACTTGGCCATACTCTAGAATACCCATTTCATCCATGCAACCTATCAAAATCCGTCCTTTCGGTACAAGTATCCTGCACCTACTCTTTAGTTCAGAGACCTGGCTCTCGTGGTGTACACGAAGCATCATTGAGAGGTAAGGCTCTGAATTTGGTGCATATCCTTGTAACAGCATCTGCACCAGCAGATTCTTTGAATTTTCTCCGCTCAAATTCTGCAGAACATTAAGCGCCGCATCTCGGTCTTCAAGAATATTCCCCAGCATTGATAAATGCCCCAATTGCATCGTCTCAAACACTGCATCTTCTATTCCAAGAGTCGATAAAAGGCAAATGATCTCTCGGTTTAAGAAACAAGGCATTGACTCAGTCCACCGTGTTACGTTAAGCATCGTGTTATTTGATTCAAACTTCAGCATACTATCACGCAAAGACAACTTTCTGAAGGAACTACGGTCAACAGCAATCACACCTTTGTACCCACCGTATCGAATTTGAAATGCTGAAGGGATATGACTCAGTCCACACTTCTGTGCAACTTGCTTAGCAAATGCCAATGAAATTTTCCCGATGCCATCTGAGAAGCAGTAATCAGCACCATCAGTAGTCACGTCGATGTCGGGAATATGCTCCACATCTTGCGGACGGACATTAAGTGTCTGCCGTGAAGCACTGAACAATTGACCCATCCTAGCAGCACATTTAGAAATGCTTCGGATTTTACGGAAGCAACCCATCCATTCTCTTATATCTTCTGCTTTTATTTTCTCGTTAGAAGCAAACATCCAGACAGAATTTCCTCGCAATTGGCTTGCAGAAAAAGCCAAGAACTCAAACTTTTTAGGCCCGACTGTGATCCCTTCTCCAAGGATTGACAACACCCTGTGATAAATGTTGGTCCTAAAGGGTTTCATAAAATAGCCTTCCTTGGAGTTCACAGAAAGAGCATTAGCTGGAAGCTTGCTCCAGTCTTCTTCCACAAAGGTAACTCTCATGAAATCCGAGGCATGCTCTGCAAAGTTCTTCACAACATAATTGGAAGTCTCAAGCTCTGGACCCAACAGATAAATTTTTGAGGGTGTGACGTAGGCTCTATGACAACTCATTATGTTCTGCTCCTTCAATCTTTTATAGGCTGATGCAGGGGAATGTGTCATCTCCTTAACCAAGGATTGCAACTGAGTCTTGACAAAAGAGACAGGATCATAACATATAGAGCTTTGCTGGTGAAGTTTCTTGAGGATCACCAATGCAGTGTACTCACTCAAACCACGAAGGATGTTGATCAATTCCATGTCTGAAGCCGCAAAAAGACTGATTTTCTGCGCATGAACCAGTGAATTGAGTTGGAAAAGGATTTCATATGGAATTTTTTCCCCCAAGTAATCGGCGTTCAAGAGGGGAACAATTTGATATGTAGAGGCAAAGGTCTTCCCATCCACAGTGGTTAGAATCGAAGAGTCTTCTCTGTAGTAAGGGAAGCATGATAAAATGGCTGACATAGTTGAGCATTTGAGGACGTCCAGACAGAAGCAAGTAGATGACCCTATTGATTTAAGAATAGAGAAATCAGTTGTGCGAATCCACATGAAATCATAATTCTCCTTGCAGTATCTGTACCGGTTGGCTTTAAACTTTGGCGCTATGTGAGGTCCTGATACACTTTTGTATATCTTAGGTCCATACTTCAGCTGGAAATAAAGCAACAGGTAAGCAAACAATCAGAAGAGGCCAAGATAAAACTTAACATACCAAGCAATATTTCAACCGAAATCAGCAGCAACAAAACAGTACAAACCCAACACAGACTCGTTAGGCATTCAATTATCTCACAAAGTAAACTAACATTTACTCTGCGTTTCCTTTGCACTTCAATCCACTGTCACAAAACGTGAGACATTAACTATCCAATAAATGGTTTCAAGTCCAAGACCAAGCAGACTTAAACATTATATACTAATGAACATCTTTGTTTAGGCAATCTTTGCTTAAGAAAGTTCACTCTCACCATAACTAAGGGTCCAGAAGTTGAATTGAACACAGACTCTATATAATTCTAGGTACTAGACAACATCAGGATCTCAGTTTCGGCCAAAAAAACTAAGTTAGATTTTACACGGACATTGTCACAAACACATTATGGGTCAAAATAATGATGGAATGAAGGTTCACACTTTAGCCTCATAAGAAATGCATTCACCCAATCCTATTCAAGGTTGCAATTGCAAAACAAGCAGACGTATCATAGTACTCATCAACACAGAGATTTCAATTTCGACAAAAAATTAAGGAAATTAGGGAGATTTTGCACGCACGTTAATTATTGTGAAAAAAAGTGAAAACTTTACCCTCAAAAGAAATGCATTCATCTCAGACGCGCCATTGATGCAGCAGCCAATAGTTTCAACAATATCTTCAAACCTAACCTCGATCTTGTAACATTCTTCGCCTTCCCAAACCCAAAAATCCAATCTCCTCCTCTCTTCCATAATCCAACACCTCACGCCTTCCCATTTTTCTAGGGCACAAAACCTCCGTTCGTCCGCCTCCGGAAACCCAACCGTCAAAACGGCGTCTTCTAGCCTTCTTCTGGAATCTACAGGTCGAGGAATGATGTCGTCGAAGGCTTCAGATACCCTGAGGTTATGGGTCTTGAAGAGGAGCTTATTCTGAGAAGAGAGCAGCTGGGCGCGAGACTTCACCTCGAGGGAAGTGAATTGCACACGCGCAAAGTCCCGTGGCTTCCAACTGTCGCGAGTCGTCGGAATTTCGAGAGCGAATACGGTGTCTATGCCGACGTGGAGCTCTAGGAACCGGAGGAGTTCTTCGGCGACTATGGTTTGAGGAACATTGGAGATTTTGACCGTCGATCGCATGGTCTCCGACACCATTATCGACAGGAAGAGAAGAACAAACAGAGGGAGAGAGAGTACTTCTCCGCCAGTTATCAGGTACGAATATAAGCTTCTATCTGAAGCAAACTGTATCTACTTTGCGACTGCGTAAAAGAATCGCACAATAAAACTGCGTCTTCTCTTGAACAATGGGCAATTTTGCGATGCGGATGCAACTATTTAATATCATGCATTTTATGGTCTAAACCCAAAATTTGCCATTCGTGTTATAAATAAAACATTGAAACTAAATTTGTGTTACAAGTATTTTTATCTAAAAATAATAAATAAAACATGCATACGTTTGTAAGTCCAATTTCATTAATTTATCCACTCCAAAATGTAAACACCAAGAAAGAACATATATTTTTATATCTCTTCCACAAATCAATTACAAACCAAAAAAAAACCCTAAACCTTCGAATCGGTTAAGAATTGTTAATACTAGTTTGGCTTTGAATGAAATCCCAATCTAATCCTTTACCTCCCATGTAATACCTATCAAGAACCTCAAGAATAGTCGTCGCGGCCATCTTTGTCACTTCACCAATTCCATTGATTCTCTTAATCATCAAAGCTAAACGTGACACAACTTCATACTCAGGCTCACGAAACCTCAAAGCTTCTCTACGTACTTTCCTCGCTAATCTTATTAGCCCTTTACGCACAAAAATCTCTTTTCTCTTCACATTAACCATCTCCAAAACTGAATCCACAATTGCGTAAACCATATTCCAAACCAAATCTTTCCTCTGCAAATTCACTTGCTGAAGCGCCATGTTAAATCCAGCTTCTAAAGCTAAACACCATGCTTCTTCATCACAATCTTGATTAAACAACCCGTCTACAATCTTTAGATGAAGACCATTCTCTAACAATGGCATCAAGAAATCCTCGTCGAGAAGCGTTGGTAAACCGCTAAAGATCAGGAGAGTTTTCTTGTGATCGTCTTTTAGCGAGATGATGTAAAAACAGAGCTCGTCCCAAGCGATGTAATTGATGAAGATATCAACGGAAACACGAGATACGATTCTCGAGAGGAGTTTAAAGTCGTGATAGGTGGTTTCTTGAAGTGAAAGGCAAAAACTTAGATGCGTTTTGATGTCTCTCAAACACTCTGTTTTCAAACCGTAGCTTCTTGATTCTTCGAGCTCTGTGAGAACAAAATCGAGGAGGCAGAGGGAATAAGATCGAATCCTGGGGCGTACAAACGCGAATCTGTATAGTTTGAGGAGTTTTAAGGCTAAGCAATTCGGGAAATGGTCTACCAAGGAAACGAAGAGAAGCTTTGAAGATATATCTGTTTCTTTCGCGAAACAGAGATTCGTGACGAGTTTTGCTATTCCAGTTAAGTCACGAGTTGCGAGAATCTCTTTCGCTTTTCTTGCGATGTATGTAGGAGATGCGGTGAGAGGAGGAGGAGGGTAAGAGGAAGAAGTTTCTTCGTTGGAAGAAGTCATTTTGAGAGGTGTTTTGGTTGTTCCCGAGAAAATATTGTTCTCAGAGAATGGAGAAAACCATAAACAGAAGGAAAGTTGCAGAGATTAAATGAATCTCCAAATATATTCGATCTGGGTGACTCACGATTCTTGCTTCCTCTGCAATTACTAAATTACCCCTTGAACAGACCATCGTAACTGCTAGTGAAGTAAATAGTGGAGAAAATCAAGAAAACAAAAAATCAAGAATTTAGAGGAATAAAATACATTTTTTGTTCACTATTACAACACAAAAAACTACGCCATAGTTTTTAGTAATTGCGATCTGTAATGGTATAATGATATAACAAGTTAACGAGAGCATATCATTAACTTACATATTAATGGTAATTAACGTATTATTATAACAAGTGTACACAACTACACCTTTATATATTCTTTTCGCGAATACAGTACATAAGCAATCACTAGAATTGACAATCGATAGTGTCTATATAACGATAACATATTATATATGGTTTATGAATCTCTCACTGTACAAAATAGAGTTATAGAGCTCATGGAACCAAATTAAGAATCCAATTTTTTTAAGAATAAAAACAAAGAAAAGATAGTTCAAAGCTTCAAGGTTAGATCTAGAAGAGAACTCTCCATATTCACCGTTTGTTTGACCTCTAAGAAATCAACTTTCCTTTCACCTAAATTATCATTACCCGCATCAACTGTGTCCCCGGCTTGCCTGAAACTCCCCGACCAGAGCAGACCAGACTCGTCATCCTCCACGAAATATGGTATATAGTTACCAAAATACCTTTGGTTAAACTTGACAATGTTCGTAATAACTGTTTCTTGTGTCGGCCTTGTAATGCCGATGTTGTGGGACGAGGCATGTGCCCGGATTCCAAGAGTCCTGAAAGATGTCACGTTACCGTTTCCGCTTCCATGTAGCGGTAGACACGAGAGAGCAGCAGCCACATAAGTGTTGTTAGATCTTTTACTAGGGAAGACCCCAGCGAGACCCATACGCATGGCTCGTTTGGCTAGCGTTCTCTCACGTTTGTGAGCGTTTTGGTGACCACCAAGAGCCTGAGAGCTATAGAATTTTCTTTGGCAGTAGTTGCAAGTGAAGACTCTCTTTGATACGACCGGTTGCTGTTGTTGTTGTTGGTCTGGGTTGCTACTTTCGCTCGTGCTCGAAAGTGGCAACATCAAAGAGGATGATTCAAGATCCATATTGTTATTGTAGTTGTTGAAACAAAGGCTAAGATTCAGAGAGATTGGTTTATAATCGTCTCTGACCGGAGACAAGTTTGAGGTGACTTGGCTACTAGTACCATCGGAGTGATCATGTTCCGATGAAGCTTCAATTTCGAGGTCTAAGATTGGTCTCATGATTCTGGAAGAAACTTAATGTCGTTTTCAGCAATGTTAAAACTAATGCTATGAGAAATATATAGAACTTGACCAATTAATTATGTCCCAACAGATTATGCCTACGAAATATTCTAACAGAAATAATAAAATCAAGAAAAAGAAATGGAGGAAATTTGTGTGACAAGAAAATGGTCCTAACAAGTTAATGAGTAGACAACATCAGAAGTGGTAGATTTAGTACTGGCACATCCATCAAATAGTCAACACTAAACTAGTTTTAAAAAATTCTTTTTTTTTGCTAATAAAATTAAAAACAATTTTTAAAAATACCACAAAAACCAACAATACTTTTATTTTTCAAAATATTCTAAACTCTTTTTTCAAAATACCACAAACTAAAATTTAAATTTAAACTTCAAAAACTAAAAATCAAACCTTAATTAGAATCCAAATATTTAAATTATAAACCCGTAAAAATAATTGTTAATGCTTGATGTATTTTTAGAAAATAAAATTATAATGATATTCTTTAGAAAAATATAACTATTATGGAAGAAATTTTTTAATAATATTTTATAAATTAATTAAGTTTCAAATAATTTATAAATCCTTTATTATTACTACTCAGACGTATATTATACTCTCTATCGAATTTTAGCTTACACAATAATACACACAAAACATTAAAATAATAATTATTTCTTTTTATTGTTTTGTTTTCCTTAGAATTACTCAGAAATATCTAATCTCAAAATATCATCTGAGGTTGTGAGACGAAACAAATTAATTTCTTAAAACTTTTAAACAATCTAAATCCCAAAGTTTCTGAGCAAAACGAAAAGGAAAATGATTGAAACTTATAAGTCTGCTGACACATAAGTGGAAATATATATGACCCAAACCTAATTAAATCACAGATTGAACAATCTTAAGAGAGAATAGTTAATCCAAGAACATGAAATTGAAGGTAAAATAAATTATATTCATTCATACCTTATTAGGATGATGAGGAGACAAAGGCTAGAGCTTCGAAAGAAGAATTTGGAATTTTGATAATCACCTTCGTCTCCATCGATCTCGAGAGAACTTTAGGGATTTAAAAAGAAAGAGAAGAAGTGAGAGAGAGAGAGAGAGAGAGAGAGAGAGAGAGAGATGAGTTTGTGAGTGTTATGTTTGGTTTGGGAGCACAAAAGAGTAGGGAGTGTAAGATGATGTTTTATTATTGGAAAAATGCTAAGGTTGCTGCTAGTGGAGTGGAGGGGACAATGGTGGGACGTCTGACACCTAAAGCCAGACTCCAGTTTTTTTTTTTTATTTATATATGTTTATAATGTTCTCAAGATAATATGTGTGTTTTGATTTTTCCATCCACTACCTTCTGGTATACTATTTTTAAACTTTGAATCTTCTTCTATAAGTTTTTAAGAAAATTACAAAATCGGTTATCTAGTTAAATATATAGATTTTTGACAAATATGTGGGCACTATGCTTCGATTCCGACATATACTTCGTTCCCTATTTGTTGCAGGGAAGTCAAAGTGTTGGGATTTTCTTTGTTTAATAATTTGTTTTCTCATAACGAATGCTATAATCGATTTGGAGCTAACGATGACACTATTAAGTTTGGAGCAAAATGTCGGCTCCTTATTATGGTCGTTGAATATTAAGTTGGATAATGGTTTAGTTTATTGCTAATCGGATTCTATGTTTTTTTTTCTTCTTCTGGTTATTAGATAATAAAAAAATTGGACTATATTGTTTTCTTTCACTTTCACCATAAACATTTTCAATTTATAAAATAAAAAATAATAAAAATTACTAGAATTCTTGCTTATGTAATTATGTTTACAACGGATGTAAAGGAACAAATTGAAAGGGCAAAAAGACACGAATATATATGGTTTATTAATGACAATATGACATGTTGGTTACATTCACAATTAAAAGAAAAACCGTATTATATTAATAAAAGCAAAATCTTTTTTTTTCTGGATTATAATGAGGTGAAATAATATATGTATATATAACTATTTCGTACCTAAATTGGATTATATATTGATACAAATAGAAAATAATTATTAGGATAAGACATATTAGAAATATATCACATCTGAAAATTGAAAAAAAAACTCAAATAATATATAACTAACAGAAATCAATTCAGTTATTATGAATTAATTTTTAACATATGGTGAAGCCAGATGTCTTCAAGTGAGGGGTCACATCAGCTTTATGGACCTTCCCACTCATTGATTAGGCATCAAAATTGCACACAACCACAAGTAAAATGTGATGATATTTAAAATATATAAAAACAAATAAAAAGAAGATAACAAAAATGTCTGCTTCAAATGTGAAGAATAAGTTTGAACGCACGTATCTGATACGGGACATTGATGTGAGAGGTGAAATAAGGAGACGTTGGCAAGTCTGAGATAAGAGTCCAAAGTTTAAGTGAAAGATCATTACTACACATAAAGCATCTCAATGTATGACCCACGACAACTAGTTCCATTGTTTTTTTTTTGTTTCTGTGTCTCCATTTACAAAAAAGTTTATTAGTTACTCATATATATTATATATTAGTTTCATGTGAAATTTCTAAAAATAGAGAATCGAAGGTTTTGAAGGGAAATGGATAAAAAAGAAGATGAGAATATAGTAGATGTAGGGTTAAAATTTCGTCTTTAACAAGTCAACTATTCTTTCTTACACGTTTGAAAGGATAAGATTCTAAATTTGAAAAGGTTATTCGCTATTTCCACGCATCATGATTTGATATGTTCAGATTACAACTTTTTTCGTTATGGCTGAAAAGTTATGGAGATATGTAGGATCATTCTATCAAGCCGAGAGAAGTATTTGAAAAAAAATCAATGTACAAATTAAGTGTTTTTAAATATATATAGAATTCTAATTTTTTTTCATATTGTCGATTTTACTTAATAGTATGTTTTAATACAAAACTAGATATAGATTTACATAAAAATATTCACATATATAATTAATTTATTTAATAAATATAAATTATATATATATATATAATTAGATATATCGATGAAGATATAAGCTAATTTATATATATTTGTTGTTACGTTGTAAGCAATATCTAATATTTTTAATCTAATTTAATTGTTTTTATCCTCGGATAGAATAAACCTAAAATTTCAAATTTAAATATATTATTTATATTTCATTAAACATGTAAATTTTCGAAGTCATAATGTATTCGTTAGTATAAGAAAAAAATAACAATAGTCAATAAAAATTTCTACTAAAATTTAATTGATGAAGCTATGAATTTTTTGATATTAAATATTTGTATGAAGAATGACATAACAACATTACTATGTAAAAATATAAACATATGTGAAAAGTTGAAGAATTATATTGGTGATGACAGAATCCGTGAAAGGATTCATTGTGTTAATTTGTTTCTTCCTTTTTCACTCTCTAACGAAAAGAAAGAAAGAAAAGTGAAGTTAGCTCCTGAGTGCATGGGGAGGACATTTGAAAATGTTCACTTTGTATTATATTATATTTTATTTCGAGTGTTTAAAAAAGTGAGAAGTTTCAGAACACTTTTTTTGATTCTTTAAAACTAGTTATCTTGACCTTTGCTGTGCATTGGGTAGCCTGATTGGACCTTTACTTCTTTATTTGTTTTGTTTGTTCTTTTCTTAATTCTTTTTTTCTTATCTCTTAAACTACTTTTTCTTGTCTAATCTCATAATTGGAATCTCATTCCACTTGGTGTAAAATCAAATATTAAAAATTTTACAAAACTAATCAAACAAAATATAAAATAAAATTTGGTTTAAATTAAATATTTATCATATCTACAATTCTTTATCTATTTAATTAACAATATCATTATTTCAATATATAAACAATTTAAATTCATTTATAATTTAATTTCATTATATATTTCATTTGTATAATTAATATAAAAATTTCAAAAATTATTTTAAAAAGATAAATTATATACTTATATAATTTATATTTATTAAATAAATAATTAAATTTAATATATAAATATTTCTTCCTACTTAAAATATTGGTGTAAATCTAGTTTTCCATATATTTAACACAGCTAATTAGCACAATTGATTATGAATTTAATATATCGATAAATATATAGGCACGTGGTTGTTCACTTTTACTTTAGTATAGCATTTTTTTCCATGAGTTGTTTATTGTTCTTGTTCCTCTTCAATGCCTTTTATCCACAAAGTGTTTTCATCTTCCACTTAACTTACTATGAGAGAATTTGATATTACATGCCTAGTAAATTACTAATAATGTAATCAAGGTGTATTTTTTTTTTAATCAATACTCTCTTTTAAAAAAGTTTTAAAAGATGATAAGACGTGAAAGGAACTTTGAATATTTGGGTTTTCCTATAGGAAGATTTGTTCTTACTTAATTAAGTTTATGGTGGTTGTAGGAGGTGTATTGACTATGATTGAATACTTTTTAAATAAATGATATGGTAAATCTATTTTTAAGGATAAAAAATGAGATGAATAATATAATAACTAAAATCAATAATATATATGACATAATTATATTTAAATATATTTTTTTGATATAATTGACTATTATATATTTTTTTTTATCAATTTCTGTTTCTGCCAATTAACAAAAAGATGGAGAGACTGAGTTTTTTCTAATTCAATTATGTTTGTTTAATAAATAATATTTAAATGATATAGATTGTAATAATTCTATTAATTCTGGTGATAACACGTTGTACTATCATTTTTTTTGTAAATAACACATTAGCATAAAATTATTTTAAAAATATTTCCAAGTTAGTATATTAAAGATTGTTTATAACAGAAATGATATTAATACATGTTATCGTTCATGCAATTTCAAATAGCTCTCTCTCTCTTTATGCATGTGATTCTTCATTCTTGGTAAGTGTAGTATTCTTTAGAGACGTAAACGACATTCGAGAATAGCAGCAAAATGATAGCATAACTGTAGCTACTGAGTTAAACAAATACCTATTGTAATTTACTTATCGTGAATGAAACAAATATACACACAGGCCGATGATTAAAAATTGAGATAAATAACTCCATGACAAAAAATGAAAAGTATAATTAAGGCTTCTTGGGAAATATCTTTAATGGATCAAACTCTAGTGGACTACATGTGTGTTTGGTATATGTATGGTTATGATTTCTTCATCAATGGGCTCTGGTTTGAACGAATTCTCTGATGGTGAAGGCTCTTTCAAGTGCTCCAATAATGGCCCGATCTTGGTGGTGACAAGGCTCATCAGTATCCAATGACGTTTGGTTCTTTTCTATATAAGCGAAAACAATAATTATATATTTATTTAATCAAAGTTTTATTTTTGATTTTCTAAATTACATAATTTTATAATATTTTATGTTATTGTATTAACTAAATGGCAATTAAAAAAAATAAATTTTTTGTTCCAAATGCAACATCATTAATTTAAAAATATATAGCACAAATTTAATATTAAAATGCATTAAAACTTTATTTTTTATGAAGAAAAGGTAAAACTTGAATTGGAAAAAGAATCCAAATATAATATTTTAATTATATTTATAATTTATTTATGATAAATATGTATTTTCATAAATTAATTTATGTTATTTTTGGGATTTTGAGTTTAATGCTAAATTTGATATTTTAGAGTATTACTCTTAACCCTAAAACAATACTAGTTAATATTATTATATTAACTTTCAATAATAATCATTTAATATTAATATATAATTTAAACATCTACATAATCAAGCTGAAGGAAATTTAATTTAATTGCGATTTATAAAAAATAAAATATAAAAAGAAATAAGAGAAAACTATTTAATTTGTAACATAAGTTGGATTCGATATATCAGAAAATACTTGACCACTAATAATCAGACATGTGCCCATGTAAGGAGTTCTTATAGGGTTCTCAAATCGATTCTCACTATTTTGAATAAAAATTATTATTTTTATTAGTTTTTTTTAAATGGTAGGATACTATCATTGTTCAAAAACGCAGCCATTTGACTTTGCTCTAATCAGATTAAAAACGGAAAACTAAAAAGACCGTTAAATTCTCATGATTTTTTGTTCGGAATAGGATGTTTGTGGTCAAATCTATCACCTTTTTTTTAATGTTTTTATGGTAAAATAAGATGAAAACTATGTAAACAAAAATCCACTTAAATCATTATTATTTTAGTTTGATTTGTAGGAGATCAGTTTAGCCAGATTGAAAAGTATAAATGTTTATAATTTTGCGGTTCTTCATATGGATTGTGTGAAGCATTTGACATCATCCTACTACGTAGTCATTATTTAAACAATAACCTTTAATTGTTCGAATAACGTTATCACAACCATCCTATGATTATAATCCAAATGTGCAAAAACAAAATAAAAATAATTTGATTGTATCTAATCTGACACCAAACTGTCGTTGGCTTTAGTGGGGCAGACAAACCATGTGCAGCCTCCTTGGCTTCTTGCTTTAGAGTTTCATCTTCTTTCTTTTTTCTCTCTCTCTCAGTGGCACATCTTCTCATTCCCTATTTCATATCTCTCCATTAACGAAAGCTTCCACATTTTTATTTTCCATTTCTCATTCTCTCTTCTTCCTTCCTACTCTGTTTTCTCAATGAAGAAGAGTGGAGCCCTTCTTCTTGGGGTTTCGTTTCTTCTTCTTTTGGTGTTTTCTAAAGCCGATTCCGATGGAGATGCTTTAGCAATGTTTGCACTAAAGAAAAGTCTCAACCCACCCGCATCTTTCGGATGGTCCGACCCAGACCCGTGTAAGTGGAGTCACGTCGTTTGTACAGGGACTAAACGGGTAACCCGGATCCAAATCGGGCACTCGGGTCTTCAAGGTACACTATCTCCTGGTCTTCGTAATTTATCAGAGCTCGAAAGGCTTGAGCTTCAATGGAACAACATCTCTGGTCCTGTTCCTTCTCTGAGCGGTTTAACTTCATTACAAGTCTTGATGCTTAGCAACAATCATTTGGAATCAATCCCTAGTGACGTCTTCGAGGGTTTATCTTCGTTACAATCTGTAGAAATCGATAACAACCCTTTCTCTGCTTGGGAGATCCCTCAGAGCTTAAGAAACGCTTCTGCTCTTCAGAATTTCTCGGCGAATTCGGCTAACGTCACCGGGAAACTACCCGATTTTCTTGGACCAGTTGAGTTTCCGGGTCTGTCGCTTTTGCACTTAGCTTTCAATAACCTCGAAGGTGAATTGCCCTTGAGCTTAGCTGGCTCGCAGATTCAGTCATTGTGGCTCAATGGACAGAAACTAACCGGTCCAATCGATGTTCTACAGAACATGACCGGGTTGAGAGAGGTTTGGCTTCATTCGAATACTTTCTCAGGTCCTTTGCCTGATTTTTCGGGTCTTAAACAGCTCGAGAGCCTGAGCTTGAGGGATAACTCGTTCACTGGTCCGGTTCCTGCGTCTCTGATCAGTCTTGAATCACTGAAATTTGTGAATCTGACAAACAATCATCTTCAAGGACCAGTTCCTGAGTTTAAAAGCTCAGTCTCTGTTGATTTGGATAAAGATACCAATAGCTTTTGCTTGCCTAATCCAGGTGAGTGTGATCCTAAAGTGAAATCTTTGCTTTTGATTGCTAGTTCGATGGATTATCCGCAGAGGCTCGCAGAGAGTTGGAAAGGAAATGATCCTTGCGCGAATTGGATTGGGATCACTTGTAGCAATGGGAACATCACGGTTATTAATCTTGAGAAAATGGGTCTAACAGGGACGATTTCTCCAGAGTTTGGATACATCAAATCGCTTCAAAGAATCGTTCTTGGAATCAACAATCTTACGGGTACAATTCCTCAAGAGCTTACAACGTTACCTAATCTCAAAACACTTGATGTTTCGAGTAACCAGCTTTATGGGAAGGTCCCAGCTTTCAGAAGCAATGTGATTGTGAATACAAACGGCAATCCGGACATTGGAAAGGATAAAACCGCTTTGCCTCCTTCCGATGGTTCAAGATCAGAAATCAAAGGTAATAGAGACGGAAGAGGGATAAAGTCTTCGGCTTTTATAGGAATCATTATTGGTTCAGTGCTTGGAGGTCTGTTAGCGATCTTCTCTATTGGTTTACTAGTTTTCTGCTGGTACAGAAAGAGGCAAAAGAGGTACACAAGAGGCGTGAGCTCAAGTGCGGTTGTGGTACATCCGAGACACTCTGGCTCTGACAATGAAAGCCTTAAAGTCACAGTTGCAGGTTCAAGTCTAAGCGTTGGAGCCATAAGCGAAACCTACACGCTTCCTGGTACGAGTGAGGCAGGAGATAATATCCAAATGGTGGAAGCGGGAAACATGCTAATCTCAATCCAAGTGCTTCGTGCCGTGACTAACAACTTCAGCGAAGATAACATTTTGGGACAAGGAGGTTTTGGGGTTGTGTATAAAGGCGAATTGCATGATGGAACCAAGATTGCAGTTAAGAGAATGGATAATGGAGTAATTGCTGGTAAAGGTTTTGCGGAATTCAAATCAGAGATTACGGTTTTAACAAAGGTTAGGCATCGCCATTTGGTTACGCTTCTCGGTTATTGTCTGGACGGGAATGAGAAGCTTCTTGTCTATGAGTATATGCCTCAAGGGACACTGAGTAGGCATTTGTTTGAGTGGTCAGAGGAAGGGCTGAAGCCTCTGTTGTGGAAACAGAGGTTGGTTTTAGCCTTAGATGTGGCGAGAGGTGTGGAGTATCTCCATGGATTAGCTCATCAGAGTTTCATTCATAGAGATCTCAAGCCTTCGAACATTCTTTTAGGCGATGATATGAGGGCAAAAGTTGCAGACTTTGGACTCGTCCGTCTGGCGCCAGAAGGGAAAGGATCGATTGAGACCAGAATTGCTGGAACATTTGGTTACTTGGCGCCCGAATATGCAGGTTGGTTCCATTCGGTTTAATGATTCAGTTCACTGTTTAAAGACTTATGATGATATGCGGTTTTGAGTAATCTTGATGATGATTGTGGTCTTGTTTTTTACAGTAACGGGTCGAGTGACTACGAAAGTTGATGTGTACAGCTTTGGGGTAATTCTAATGGAACTCATAACAGGAAGAAAATCTCTAGACGAATCGCAACCAGAAGAAAGCATTCACTTAGTCTCCTGGTTTAAACGGATGTTAATCAACAAAGACTCATCATTCAAGAAAGCAATTGACCCGACAATAGACCTCGACGAAGAAACCTTAACCAGTGTTCACACCGTTGCAGAGCTAGCAGGCCATTGTTGTGCCCGTGAGCCTTACCAGAGACCAGACATGGGACATGCAGTCAATATCCTGTCCTCACTCGTCGAGCTATGGAAACCATCAGATCAGAATCCAGAGGACATGTACGGTATCGATCTTGACATGTCTTTGCCTCAAGCTCTTAAGAAATGGCAAGCTTACGAAGGGCGAAATGATCTGGAATCTTCTAGTTCATCGCTTTTACCTAGCTTGGACAACACGCAGATGAGTATTCCCACTAGACCTCACGGATTCGCCGAGTCTTTCACTTCCGTTGATGGACGATGAATGAGGTTCCTCAAAAAACCAAGATTTGTTTTTTCTTCTGTATATTTGTGCTCCCTCCTCTTACCCTCCTTTTCCCTCTTCACAATTCTTTCATGTTTCTTGTGACTCAAGAAACATTTAGGGTTTTGGGTTTGTTTCCTTTTTTGTTTTGTTGATTTAAAAGGTGACGTGTGTAATCTTTTTAAGTTTGTGGAATTAGTAATGACAGCGAGGAAGAGAGGTTGGCATTGGATCCATCTTCACATGGCTGTCTATTTCGTTTAGGTTTTAACAATTTTTTTATAATCTTTATAAATTGACGTTTACATAAAATTGATTTTTAGTATTTATAACTCTACAAAAAGCAGCATCTTTTTCCACGAATTTCACATCGTTATCCTATGTAACCTTTAAACGTTTAAAAAACTTTCGAAAATTTTTCACAGAAAAATTATTTTGAAAAACCGTATAAATTATAAGGGAAAAATATTAACTTTTATGAGTAGGAATCGTAATTATGTGAGAATTTAGGTGTATATGGGAAAATAGTAATTAAAATATTGAACTTTTGTATTTATATTATTTAAATATCAAACTATTTAATGAATCATCTAAATAACGATATATAGTTTACTCCACCGATTTAAATATATGCTTATTCAACATTAATATCAAATTAACACTGAAATTTGTTCTAACCATGATGTAGTGTTTTGGTGTTTAGTTTTAATTGGTTAAATTAAGTAAAAAAATTAACGGTATTACTTCTTTTTATTAATGTTGACTAATTGCATACATAAATCGGTACCGTCAAAAATATATCGTTATTTAAATGGCTCATTAAAAAATTTGGTATTGAAATGGTTAAAAATAAAAATTTAATATTTTAATGAACATTTTTCAGCTGTATTAGTGTATACAAAATAGTTTGAGCTTTTTTGACCGAATGAAAAAAATGGGCCTATTGCACTCTTAACACATGCAGAACCGACCACTGTATGGAAGACTATGATTAATGATCTTTAATTAGTGGAGGTGATAACTAGAACGAAAAAATCATTTTGAGTTCCTTAAAACTTATTAAATATTGCATTAAGTAGATTGTTTATTCACCCTATTATTAATGGTTAGTTAGATTGGTGATCTGATTGTATATATACAAGTATAAGATGATGTTTGTTTGACTATAATGAAACACTAGATTTAGTAATTGGATGCACATGTAAAATGCATGAAAATAATTTTGGTCATTATACATGTTATGAAAATAATTTATTTTTGTTATAAAAATCTAATTACTATATATTTAAAAGGGCAGTTTTTAAAAAAAGAATGTGAAGGATATGTACAATGTTTGCACATAAAATTCACAAATACCATAAAAGAATGTAAAAATGTGTAATTTTAGAAAATTGCCCTTTTAGGTATAATATTTAGAGTTTAACTTTAATTTTAGTTTTATGGTATTTTGAAGAAAAAACTTGTAATTATTCGTTTTTGAATAAAATAAATTGAAACAAAAATATATTTTTGAGAATTGTTTGTATTTTTTAACAGTGATAAATTTTTGTGTGCTGCTTCAGATTTAGGAAAAAAAGAAGTATTATAGTATTGGGAGGAATATGGAGAGTCTCTGATATCTCAAGAAGAAAGATCGAAAACATGTAATTAATCAAGTGCCCAACTTCAAGTTACTCTTCATTTTGTCTCTCCAACCACACAATAAAAAAGGCAAAGTTTATAAACAGTCATGTTTAAAGTTTGAAGAAGTCGAAATTTATGATAACTAGAAATTCCAAAAGTGATCTTCGACCAAACAGTCGTGTTTCAGCCGTTCTTGAGGCTACCGCCGTCACATTGGTATTTATTCAAATATTGGTTTTTAAAACTTTTCGTAAAGAAAAAAAATGATTTGACAAGAACAAGTGATATAGTGGTTGATCACCGGTGGTGCCATCTCACAATTGTGCAGTTCAATTACACATTGTTTTGTATGATAATTTGAAGTATTAAATCAGTTCGTTATGATGAATGATAAAAAAGAAAAAAAAAACTAGTTGGATTCTGCAACTCAAAACCTAGTCTTCAAACCTAAAAATGAATAAATTCTGTTCCACAAATATGCTTGTTACTCAAAATTTTATTTACAGATAAACTACTAATAATATTTATCGTCAATAGATCAACCGATGAATCAACCAGCTATTTGAGGACATTATTTTTCTGATTCCGAGTTTAAGAAATTAAAATATATTATATTTAATAGTAATATTAAAATAGCACTATATTTGTAATTGACTAAAATAACATTATTTCAAGTTTTTGTTGTAAATATATCACTAATCATTTAAATTTTCAAAAATAGTACAAATTTAATATTAAAATAATTAAAAACTTATTTATACTAAAAATTTTAAATTCTAAATTGGAAAAAAAGAATCCAAACATTATGTTTTAATTTTATATATATTTTATTTAAGATAAATAATTATTTTCACATAATAATTTGTGTTATTTTTGGAATTTTAGTTTTACTATGTTAAATTTGGAATATAAAACTAAAATGGTGATATTTTAGGTTATATGAAAAAAATACAAATTAGATGGGAAAATCACTATATCACTATATTTGTTTGAAAAAATATAAAAATATGTCATTTTAAAGAATTGCCATAATATTTAGAGTTTAAACTTTAATTTTAGTTTTATTGTATTTTGAAAAAATATTGTAATTATTTGTTTTTGAATAAAATAAATTGAAACAAAAATATATTTTTGAGAATTGTTTGTATTTTTAACAGTAATAAATTTTTGTGTGCTGCCGAAAAAAAAATATTAAAACCATTTCGTCATTACTAGTTTCTTAAATACCACATTATTCATCATTGTCTCCACAAATTACTCAACTCCTTTTGCCTTCTTTCTCCATTAATAGTCGATTCAATGAAGTTTTCAAACATTCAACGGTCAAATTTTTCGATTCCTAACAGCTTGTGAAATAATATAAGACATAAAACCTTCTCCATTATTCAAAATTAAATTCACTTTCCAATTTCATATAAGTCTTCCCGTGAGTTTCTTCCATCTTTGACCGACTCGCGTTCCAGAAGCCTATGACTGATATAAATATATCTTTTGACATATACATTTATTATCTTGTATAAATGTACGTATATAAATCTCATTCCCTCTTGCCCCTTCCATTACCAAATTCTTTAAAGTTAAAAGATGGGACTTTCGTTGAGATTGAGACGGCCAGGAGGAAGCAAGAAGGAGATAACTCCGGTGAAGGGTTTATCGGAGGAGGAGATAACAATCCCGTCGCAGTTTCAATGTCCGATCTCTTACGACTTAATGAAAGATCCGGTGATTATTTCCTCAGGGATCACTTACGACCGTGAAAGCATCGAGAAATGGTTCGAGTCCGGGAACAAAACGTGTCCAGTGACTAACACGAATCTAACAACTTTGGAGCAAATCCCGAACCATTCGATTCGTAGAATGATTCAAGAATGGTGCGTGGCTAAAGGATCTTCGTCAGATCGTATCCCGACGCCACATGTCCCCGTTACGAACCATCAAGTTTTGGAGATTTGCCGTAAGTTATCGTCTGCGATTCAGCGAGGGGACCACATGGTGTGTGGTGAGATTGTGAAGAAGATGAAGAGATATGGGCAAGAGAGCGAAAAGAATAAGAAATGTATGCAACAGAACGGCGTCGGATTTGTGCTTTGCGTTTGTTTCGGAGCGTTTTCGGAAAACCCGACGCAAACGCTGTTATTGGAGGATATTTTGGCTGTGCTTACGTGGATGCTTCCGATTGGATTAGAAGGTCAGACGAAACTTACTTCCACGACGTCGTTAAGTCGCTTAGTTAGTTTTTTGAGAAGTGGGGATCAAAACGCTGCGTTTTTGGTGAAAGAGCTTCTTTGGCGTGACGGTGCAAACATTCACGACGCGTTAACACAGATTAATGGCATCGAGGAAGCGTTCGTAACATCCATCCGCGAATCTGTATGCGAATCGTCGCTAACTTCGATTTATTACCTGATTTCGAGAAAACCAGAAAGCGTCACTAGATTTCTGGAATTAGATCTGGTGAATTTATCTGTAGAGTTGCTTGTAGATTCAGAGGAAAACGTCTGCGAGAAAGCGTTATTGGTTTTAAACGCGATTTGTGAAACTAATGAAGCGATGGAAGAAGTGAGAGGAAACGACTTTCTGATGCCGATTTTGGTGAAGAAGGTTCTGAAGATATCGGAGTTTGCGAAGAGGAATTTGATTTCTGTGATGTGGAAGCTTTGTAAAACTGGAGATGGATCTGAGATTGAAGAAGCGTTGAGATTAGGAGCGTTTAAGAAACTCGTAGTGATGTTACAGGTAGGATGTGAAGAAAAGACGAAGGAAAAAGTTACAGAGTTGTTGAAGATGATGAACAAACACATGAAGAGGAATGGATTTGTTGATGGTTCTGATTCTTCAATTGAGTTCAAGCATTTGAAGAAGCCATTTTGACATATATTTTTTTGACATTTGTGTAGAGAAAACATCATTATCTCCAAATCAAATCATGGACATTTTATCTTAACAAACAAAACCATAGTCATGTTCAAAATTTTGTTTGATAATGAAACCAGTCAGACGCTTCAGGTGGGTAGCAAATAAAATTAGAGTTAAACCACTACTTCGAAAACCGGACCAGATTGGCCATTTAACTCCACTATATTAACCCATGTAAAAAGGTTTAACTCCACTATATTAACCCAGTTAAATTAGTTCCAGTTTTAACTGAAACTAATCCTTGATGGATTTAACCACTTTAACATCTCTAATCTCAAAGTTTAGTTTAGTTTAGTTTAGTTTGAATTTCAGTTCAGTTCTCATAATGTAATTGAAATTTCAATAATTAAAGATCTTTTCTTTTCTTCTGTAAAATTCAGAAAAGTGAGAGATGGTAAATAAGACTAAGATGAATTTACTGTGACCCGAAAAATGCACAATCCTGATAAATTGTTTAAATTTCACACACAAAAAAAACAATTGATTATCGACAAAAAAATCAGTGTTTGATTCCAAAATTGGCTTACAACAAGAACTGATCACTAAGGAAATTTTCTGAAGGAAAAATCATTCCTAGACATCTCTCGTCTCCAAAGTAATCATCTCGTGCTTCAATTAGTAACATATTCTCTGGATTTGGAAACTCATATTTCGGCTGCAACATTTTCCTTTGTTGCTCTGCAAATTCTTCACAACAATTTGAACAAACAAAAAGTGGAGGCAAAGTATCTGAATCATCAATTCCGCAGCATCTTGTGTGTTGCCAAACTTCACACACATCACAAGCGACCATACGTTCACCATCATCATCACTTGCCCTGCAAACGCATCTCACCATCCATGTCTCACATCCACCTTGGCACTTGAGTTTTGACTCCAAATCAATCCCAAATCCTCTCACAGTTAAAGCAGTACAAGTCTCGATTCTTCCAAAAGTTAACTTCCTATCATCATCTTCAATGTCTTCTTTAAGCTCATCAATCTCAGTCACCACAAAATTTGCCAAGATGCAGTAAGTATCTCTGAAAGTCTCTTCAATGGCTTGCTTTAGATCAAAGACTGTGGCTTTTAACGAGACTGTAACTAATTCACCCAGAGGCAACTCTGTGATAAGTTCTGATCTCAAATCAATCAAACTTGGATTAATACGACAGACAAATTGTAAGATTTTGTCATTGTTGTCCCATAAAGGCCACTCTTTTACGAAGTGTTTACTGTCTAGGATTGCTTGAGTTGCAGATCTCACTGATTCAGATTCTGGGTAATTCAATAGCACATTGGTGTACAGCAACAACAGATCTCCATACACATCAGCTCCAGGTTTTAGTTCAGTGAAACCCCTCAAAGGAATCTCCTCTACCACGGCTTCTTTGTTCGGTTCTATCACTTTGGTAGCATCATTAAGCTCCTGAATAGTGTAATGCAGAATCCGTGTAAACGGATCAACATAACGCCTAACCAAAACATTCCCAACAACCACATTGTTCATCGATTTCAACACGTAATCTAGCAAACCGGTATCTCCAATATGCAATCTTGCTGCATCCCTAACATCTTGCCTAGTCATACCAGTCTGCTTCAATGCTTTCATGTCTTTCAGTGACTCTACTATCACTTCTGCTGCAAAAATAAGTCTTCTCACAGGCCATCTACTACCCAAATTAGCCGCCACATTGCTATAACTCTTATATCTCAGAGACTTCTCATTTTCCACCACATCACTTTTCTTCAAAAGCAACCTGTTTGATCTTTTCTGATGAGGGAATTCTGTTGAGGGAGAAGCCACATGAAGAAGCTTATTCGATTGTGGAGCATGAGACTTGATAATAAGCATAAAGCGCAAGAGATCTTTGAATATTTTCAATTGGCCTTCACTTATTTCTCTATAGTACCGGAAAATTTGTTTGATCTCTTTAGATTGTTTATGCTCACTGAAATCAAACTCAATCTGATCAAGCTCAAGGGAACCAAGAAGCTCTATTGCATTCTGATAGTCATTCTTCGTCACACCATAACTTCCACGACAGAACTTGTAACCCCATCTACCAAACCACGGATGGCCATACGCCACTCCGTACAGTAGCCTAAGGTCGAGAGATCTCTTCTTAGACAAATCCTCAACTGTTATCATCCTGCAAGAACATTCATTCAATCTCCAAACATGAAAAATTAAAATCAAGCAAACATATGAAGCATTAAGGTTATATTACCGTGCTCCTAGTTTAGCGCATATTCGATCCCAAAGGTCAACAATTTCTCTTCCACACAAGTATTTAGATCCTCCTTCGACACCATTAATGCAGATCAAATGGCCAAAGCCATTAGAGTGAATCAGTCCATGCAAAATATGAGTTTGAAGATCCAAAACATCATCTTCCAGAGATAGATTCCACTCTGTATCAATCGGTATTATTAGATGATACTTCCTTTTCGACACGAAATGATTACTCCATCCTAGTAGTAACAAAAACCACAATTTAAGATATTCAGAAAGTCTCTAGTGCAATTGTTAATCATCTGAAACTGCAGAATTCGATCAATGCATACTCAGAATCCCCATCTCTAATCTCTAACCGAAACCCAATTCGCAAAATTTGCGATCAATAGGATTAAACCTTTGATTCAGAACTTCCGATTCCAATTTCCATAAGAGAAACATGTAAACGATTAAACCCAATACGAAACCCAACTCGAAAATCTAAGAAAAAACAAACTATAAAAGGAATCATGAAAAAACCTGTGCATTTACAATGGTCGCAGTATGGTTCCGACGAGCGAGTAACGTCTTCTTCAATTGTGTACAGCGGAATAACAGAGTTCTTCGCCTCGTGGCTGAGAAGTGTACACCAAACAGGCATTCCACGGATATTATACTCCTCAACTTCCGAAGTATCCCTGAGAAAAGCCCTAATTGTATCCCGGAAAGATCCGATACGGTTAACCGGAAACCCATCTTCTCCGAATCGTTGAAGACTATACACTTTGGGTTTCCTCTTTCTCTTCCTGCAAGTTTCGAGTATTGGAATCGGCATCGTTTAGAAAACAGATTCTTTCTATGATCTGAAACTAAGCTTCTGAGATGCCAACATCAATGGAGACGAAGATGATCTCGCTACCGCTCTAAATTTTACGCGCTACAATTTTGAAACGAAACAGTTTCTGAGAAAATACCCTTGAGAAGGTTTTCTATTTACGTGATTGTCATCAAGCTTTTTATCATCTAATAAAGATCTAACGGTTGTAACCTGAAGATTAGTCAATTGATGCATCTTGGCCGTACATAATTGTAACTGTAAGTTTGTTATCTAAACCGCCCAAATTGAGCATCGTCAGTCAACTCAACACCTCACACAGGGAAGCCACACAAAAAAAGAATAACTTTGTTTTTCTATTTTATAAAACTTTCAGTATTAATTAGAGAAATACAAATAAAAATAATATAAATTTAATATTAAAATAACTAAATTTATTATTAATACAAAAAAATTTAAATTCTAAGTTAGAAAAATTGAATTTAAACATTATCTTTTAATTTTATATATATATTTTATATAATGTAAACAATTATTTTCACATAATAATTTGTGATATTTTTGAAATTTTAGTTTTAATATGATAAATTTAGAATATAAAATTAAAATGATGTTATTTTAAAGTATTACTCATTAAAAGTTAAAATGATGTTATTTTGAAGTATTAATTTTATTTTAAAAAATTGAATCGTTTTAGATTAGTGATAGATCTCATAATTTATTTGTTTTAAAATATATTTAGAATTATTGATGTCAAAATATTTAATTATTTAAGTATAGTATCAGATTATTAATATTGAAAAAAATTATTATCTTTATTTTTTAAAAACATTTAAATATAGTAATAAATTAATATTATATTTATTTTTCTTGTTCGACAGAATAAAATATTTTCACGAAAATAAATTATCTAATAAATCATCATTCAAACCACTAATAGATAAAAGCTAATCCATAATTATATTTGTATCAAATTTAATATATCGGTAGAAAATCTTTATACAAAAGTCAAATTTCAAATGGTTCCAACATATTTTTGCATTTCAATTAATTTTTAAAACTAATTTTTTATCTAAAATTAAATATGATATGTAACAACTCGTAAAATAAAAACTCAAAATAACTGCACACAAATGATTAAAATACGTCAAAATACAATATATCAACTCTTCTAAATTTAGATATTTGTTTTTTTCAAATAAAAAGAATAAAAATATATAAAAGAAAATAAAAATATAGAAACCTACAAAACCTCTAGAATGTTACATCAATTTCAACTTTGTAATCTATATCAAAATAATTCATCATAAGTTCAACAACTATCCCATTCAAATTCACAACACAATTGAAAAACCCAAAATTTAGTTTCCTAATCTCTCATGAACTCAACCGTGGAATAATATTAATATTAGAAGTGAAGAGATATTGAATGACATAAAAATATGCATCAATTTATTTATCTTCAAATGATTTTTTCCACATCTTTTCAAATGGTTTCAAATTAGAAATATATAACAATTAATGACATATTAAATTCCAATCCGAAATTAGTCCTATCAAAACTAGTCATATCCAAAATTGCTCAGATCGATTCACATCTGAAAATGTAAGGAAAATCATTTTTCATATCATATTAAGCAAAAATGCAGAATACTCATCACCAATTGATTTTAAATTAAAAGTTGCACAATACTTAAACGTCTTTCGTTGATTAAATAATGACAAATATCAACACAAACCACTATTGAGTATATCTATTGCTCGAAAGCGTAAACTTATGTGTCATGAAATTGTGGATCCCATTTCCTGCCGCCAAGTCTAATTAATTATTTATTATTCGTTTCAACGTTGTTATAATTTGTTTCAATTTT
The DNA here is from genome assembly GCA_018901945.1 of Pugionium dolabratum. NCBI lineage: Eukaryota > Viridiplantae > Streptophyta > Magnoliopsida > Brassicales > Brassicaceae > Pugionium > Pugionium dolabratum. The sequence continues at coordinate 48,672 of JAEVFF010000487.1, forward strand.
TTATTCGTAGCTCACAGTGTTATGATTTGATTAATCTCAATTTGTCAAAAATGGTTCTTCGTGCCAATTATTAACTACGTACTTATAAAAACCAAATGCCATGCCAAACAAAATTTGTTGGTCACCTTTTTGTTGTTTCGCCATCTTTATAGAAATAAGAGATCAATTTTCAAGCTAACAACACTTTTTTATTTATCAAAAGAGCTCATTTGAAAAACATTTTATAACCAGTGATGAAATAGATTCACATAGACTTAGTCTTATAACTTTGTAATTTCTTATGTTTTTGGATTTCTATTTCTTTCAACTGTAAATTTTTGTATATTTATCTAAATTTTTAAAAATTTCATTGTTAAAGTAAAATGTAATACGTGGTTGGATTAAAATAATTGGGTTTAGGATATAATCCCTAAAGTTGATAAATGATTTAGGGTTTCGGATGACAAATTTTAGGATTTAGTGCTTCAGAATTATGATTTAAGATTTAGGGTTTAAGTTTGGAATTTAGGATTTGAAGTTTACAATTTAGAGTTTTAAAATTATTGAAAAAACTATAATCAGGGGTAAAGTTTCCACTAACAAAGTGCAAAAAAAAACTATCAGAATACAAAATAAGCTATCCTCTAGTTTTATATATTCATTATTTTCGTAAAATAAACATGGTTAAGATAATAATTTGAAAGCATGTTTAAGGGATGGAGATATTGGATGGGGCAATATGGAAGACAATATTATCGTTATCTATCTGCCTGTCCCATCCAGTTGTGTCTCTCCACCTATCTCCACTTCCCCTATACGATATTACCATTAGCAATTCCGCATTAAACTGTGCTAACGCGTTATTTAGTCAAACATCGAAAAAATTTCTAGTTTTTTGGGAATATGTATAATAATCTTACGACCGGAATGGATATGGATAACAGGCTATTATGAACTGGGGTTGATTTAGCATATGCTTGCATTAAAAGAATTATTCATTAAGGGAATGTCGATTAATAAGACCAATAAACCATATCATATTTTTTTTTATTCTACAATATTTGTAAGATATTCGCTGAAATCATGGTTACTAGTTATCATATAAAATGGAATTAGAGAGGATAGTCATTAGAACTGTGTTGGGTGCGTTAGCGGTTTACTCAAGTTTATTATAGAGGAGGATAAATTGTGGTTGTATGATGCCGTGCGGTTAGGCCTGTCATTGTGATTCATAACCCGCGGGTCCTGCCCCGTTTGACCCGCTGCAGGGCGGGTGCGGATCGAGGAAAAGAAAAAAAAATATATGCGGAGCGGGTGCGGGTCGAACCTTTAATTTAGCGGGGCGGGTGCGGGTTTGGTTTTTTTTGGCGGGTTAGCGGGTACCCGCAATTTTTGGGTCAAATTAATTAACCAAAAATTTAAACCAATTAAATCATAAACCAATATCAATTTAATACTAAACCAATTTAATACCAAACCAAATTTAACCAAACTAAATTTAACCAAACCAAATTTAACCAAACCAATAGTATAAAAGAAAATAACCTAATTTCTAATCTTCACTTTCACTTTAGTTCAGCCACAGCCGCACTACCTCCATTCTCCAACCTAAGGTGAGCGACCTCCAACCATCTCCTTCCTTTTTGTTCCTTTTTGAGACTGACTGTTTGTCCCCTGCATAAATCAAGTAAGACATAGAGATTCATACAAACCATATTTTGCTTCAAATTTGATTTTACAGTATTTATCTACATAAGCTCATTCAAGGGTTTCTCAGTATTAACATGAACTTTCCCAACGGATTAGCTATAAAGCTTACAAGAAACCAGAAAATTCCGTGGATAACATCCATAAGATTCAATCATGGTCTGAATCTAAGCTAAATTTTGAAAACGAAGCGGGTCGCGGGTCACCCGCAAACCCGCTTGATTAATGCGGGGCGGGTGCGGGTTAAAAAAAATGATTCGCGGGTTTTGCGAGTAAAAAAAAATTATGAAAAAAAATCATCAACCCGCCGCGGGGCGGGTCATGCGGGGCGGGTCCGATCCGCTTGACCTACATGCGGTTAAAAAACAATAAATTATAGTTTTATTCATTTGTTCTATCGCTAACACTTATGGTTGTGATTGCAATTAATATTACGCTGTGGTTACAGTATTTATTTATCGTCAATGATTATGATTAATTATAAATTTTTAATTGTATCGATGTTTTAATCACCAATCAAAAAATTACGATGTATAATATAAAGTCTGATTGTTACAATTAACCGTATATAATTGCGACAAATAAATAAACAATAATCTATCACATTTACAACTGAAAAAGGTATGGCTGTCAATCGATGATCATAACTTATGTCTTTTTAAATGTTTACTGTCCATCCAAACTTTAAGTTTTATCACAATTTCCTATAAATCATAATATTGTTCTAACAGACCAAATCTATACAAATTTGGATCATCTATTTTACAGAGTTCATAACCACCACAGGAATGGTCGGTGTCTCAAATCTTTTTTGATGAGATCGGTGGTCTACGCAATCATTTATGAAAATTTCCGATTTCTTTAATTTCTCTCACTTTTAATTTATAGGGTGTGTATTCTCTAGTCCAATCTTTTAGAGTTAAATCATTTTGTAGAAAATATTTTTTCTAATTGGATGACCAATATAGGAAGAGTATTTTAATTATATTTTGTGGTTGAAAAGAATAGCTTTCAGATTTGTTAATAGGGTTGTACATGGCCATGTTTACTATTTACATGTAGATTAGTCGAACAAGACTTCGACTTTTTGAACAATATATAATTTGGGTTCTATAAAACATTTAAAGAGTAATTGGCATGAATAACATCTAATAGGACACAAATTTAGTATCAAATTTCCCCAGATAAGGAACTAACATTCAAAATATTAATAGTTGATTATATTCACAAAATATTTAAACTTATATATCTATAACATTAATATTCGTAATACCTTGTTTTAATATAATACAGTTTATTATTAGATAGACAACTGTACATTGAAAATTGATAACTATGTTATATGCATAATTTTGATATGTACAAATAAGTTAAATATATCACATCGATTATATTTTGATAAATAGTTAACTATATAAACCAAAATAGTTACATATACATTGTTCATTTTATTTGTATAACTAGCTATATATAAAAATGATTAACTAATGTATTTAACATTTTTTTAATATGAAATAAAAATATTTTGTGATAAATGCTGAGACTACAAACTAAGTACATGGGACACATGCTGTTTTTTCTTCCTGGCAAATTCTAGTATACACATTTACCAAAAACTGCATAGTGGTTAAAATAAAATTATTAACAATTTTTGTGCATGCAGAAAATATGTTAGAAGGGTAAATATGTTAAAAATTCTCTCTTAGATAGTTAAATATATGGTCACCTATGTTATTAACCTAATTTCAACACACACAAAAATAATATACAAATAACAAACCTTTTTAAAATTGATTTTACCATGTTAAATGTATTTTTTATTTACTAAAAGTTCAACATGACCTACACATAGTTTGAGTTGGCTAATGATCGTACATACCCTGATTCGATTCTTATAAAAAGTCATTTGCATAGCAAATCTTTGAACCAACTTAATTGAACACTAAGATAATATGAATTCTCATCTTCTTTCGTGAATGCTATAGTTGGCTGATCAGTGAAGCATGCGCCGACCATTATAAGATAAGAGTATGGAGCTTTTGTATTATTGCAGCAAAAAAAAAGCATTAAGAGAACAATATTTGAAACAGCATTTGGAGAAGAACTTTGCATCAACATTGCTGTTTGGAATTTGGTGGAGAAAGGAAAGTCTTTTTAGTGGTACACATGGAATGATTATTTCAGTATATCTTTGTAAAAATGTATTTCAGTATTCATATATATATAATACATATCATGACATGTGTCTCCTTTTCTAAACCTTTGTTCAAGCTTTTGGAATATTTAATTAGAAGAAATTGTTTGTTAAAAGTAGTTTATCAATCATATTTATCCAGAAATTGAGATAAAACGACACATCATAGATTCACAATAATATAATCGCAGAGAATAACTTAATTCTAGAATAAAGACGTATCAACAATTAATTGAAATGCTAGAATATTCATGATGAGATAATCCCAATGCTTTTAATCAATTATTTTTGTTTGGAGTAAAAATCAATTATTCTTTCTGTTTTAAATTAATATTTGTTTTAAAGTGTTCGAAGATATTAAGAAAATAAATTAAAACTTTACTATACTGCATCATTTTTTTTTGAGTAATATTTTTTCTTATAACTTTAAATTAATAGTAATTCAATAAATTTAATTAATTTTCTTAAATTTTACAATTCATCATTATTAACTAATAAAAATGTATGAAATTTTTTTAAAAAAAATATCTTTATAAAAAAAACCAAAACATCTTTTAATTAGAAACAGAAAGAGTATGTTTTACAATTTAAATTTTCAATGGTTAGATACCTTAAATTTCATTAAAACTACGATTTTCGTCAAAAAGAATTTGGTGTTTTTCACTAAACATAAAAGCTTAACAATATTTATCTCAAGCTAGCAATTTTTGTCGAAAAAAGTAATTTAAAAATCTTATGAATAAGAACGAATCGACTATCAATCAAAGATAGTCATAACAATAATTAACACAAGCAATTTTTGTCAATCGTAGTCTATTTATTCAATCAAATACCAAAAATAGTCAGTATTCTGTGTATTTTAATGATTACTTTAAATTTCGGTTTAAATTTTGAGGTAATTTAGAGAAATGAAAAGAAAATAACTTAAGAGAAATGTATGAGTGTTCTCCTCTCATGATGAACTAATGGGACGAGCTTCTGACTCGACACAAACACAAATTCCTAAAGTACCATTTTTGTTTCTACCAACCACTCCTTTTTTTAATTTTTAAAAAAGGACCTTTATCTTTTCCCAATTATAAGTGAAACAATTGGATCACTTAAATTTTTTAATATTAATTCTGACAACCAATAATAATTCAACATTCTCAAAGCTCATTTTTAGTGAATTTCTATGAGAGTAATCAAGTACCAAATATCCACTGAATTTGTAGGATCTACCAAATCACATTCCAAACTTAAAAGTCATATACACTTTTAATTTTCTATGTTCACACAAGTTTCTCTTTTATAATCCTGGCGACTGTTATAAAATAGTTTACTGTTGTTTAATACCACTTTCGTATTTATTTGAGACTATCTCCATTCAGCATTCTCTGCATAAATAGAATTGTTCCATTCCTGTTCAAGAGTTATATTAGTTTCAAATGTGAGATATTATGCATTTTTGTGGGTTTGTAGCTTAAAGGTCCGACTGTTTCGACTGACAATACTTAGTGTTTATACTTGTATTTTTAATTTAAATATTGTGTTTCTAAAACATAAATTATATTTTTGCAAGAAATTATTAGTTTATGGTGCATGTGTAAATATATTTCTATTTATTCCATTTGTATTAATTTTTTATTAAGAGGATTTAATTTGATTAACAAATTGAATATATTTTCAAGATAAAAAGATAATCGATCAAATATTTTAATATTTTGCTTCTTGTGAACTGTGAGAATGATTTTCATTTGATTTACTAAATGTTTTTCTACAGTAACGCCTTGGTGCCTTAAAATGTAAACAAGTCATGTTTTGACACAATGCCTTTTTTGGTGTTTTTACAAATACATTTTTTATTTTAAAATTTCGTATTCTATAATTTCACTTTACATCTTTATTATACATTATTTGTGAAGTAAGCTTTCAAAATTGCTTATAAGTAAGCTCTAAAATCATTTTCAGCAAAAAAATTATGATGTGGCTTAAAAATACAATATGACATATTTAGAAACGAATGGTTTTCAGTTTAGTTTATACTTGGTTTATTTTTTAACCTTTTACTTGGTTATATTATACTAAAAACGTTTTACCAAGATACATACAAAAATATTTTTTTTAAAGTTATAATTGGTTTATAGTTTGGATAAAAAATTTAGTTTGTGCAAACTTTCTTTAAGTCTGATTTCAATTTAAATTTTTATTCGAGATATATCTTAAGATCGTAAACCATAAACTAATGTTTTATATTAAATATGTGAAAACAATAAATAAAATTTATTAATATGGTAAATATAAGTGCATCCGAATTTATAATTCTTCATTAATCAAAATTTATAAATCTAATTTCTAACCTTCTCTTAATATCTAAATCATAATTCTGTAATTTATACTTAACGTATAGCATAAAATTTGTACTGTTGAAACATATAATACACTTTTTAACTTAATAGAAAAATTGAACAAACATTTTGCTAATTTAATTCTCTTATTTCCATTTTAAAAGTTCAACTAAATTAATTAAAAATTATACTTTTTCATATAAATAAATAGAATTTAAATGTTAAAAATGTTTATTAAAAATCAAAAATCCAATATTTCATATTAGACTCTTATCTACTTAATATATCTTAATATCTTTATTCTATTTTTAAAATGTGGTCTTGTAATATATATATAGCTATTCTTTATTTTAGTTTTGGTTTATAAAAATTATATATTTGATAATTTGTTTTAAATTTTTGGTATAATATTTATTGTATGCATATTGATAGCTTTATATTAAACTGTTATTGCAATTATTTCTAACAGTTATACCAATCATATATATATGATGAAACGTGTAACCGCTCCATTCTTCAGCTGCATTATTGTCTTTTACAATATGTTATCGCTGTTGAAAAGTGACAAAACGCGCAATAAAAGGTTATACGTGTGACAAAACGGATAATTAGTTAATAAAATTATTTGCCTCAAAAATTAATATTGATGTAATAAAATGAGTATTATTTCTATTTTCAAGCGATAGTAAGCCTGACACGTGTAAGCCACACAATTTATGTATCAATACAAGAAACACATTTCTCTCAAATTCCACAAGAAGGAATATATTTTATATTTTCTAATGTCTCTCTGGAGCATGTAACATTCTTTCAACTTCCCCTAAAAATAGAGCAATGATGAGTATTTAGGCTTTGCTGTCCCCATAGTTTCCAATTTACAAAAAAGAGAGCAAAAACTTTAAAATGAATTCAAAACAGCCCAAAAGTGAAAGAATTCTGAGGAATATCATCATTTAGCAACAAATCCCAACTGTTAAAGTCATCAACATCCCATAGACTCATCATATTGTTCTCTATAATGTTGTCCACACCATCATCGCCATTATGATTATTACCATAATCTGACCAATCAAAATCCGGAAACTGCAAATCCTTCAAGAAACTCGAATCTTTAGAGGAACTCGATGACGTGGACGTGGATGACGACAATGAAGACATTGCTGAGTTGCTGCAGTTAAGCTCTAAAGTCTTGGGATCAATAAGAGGGATTTCTTCCACACCATACCCAAGATTTATCGCCATGATTTGATCATCATGCAAAGACTCATCAAGATTTGACATGCTCATGCTGTTGCCTTCTTTGTCAAGACAATAATTACTTGATTCCTCAAGAAGCTGCTTGGTTGCTTCTTGTATAGACATTTGAATTTTCTGCACGTTCTTTATGGTTTCTTCTTCTTGTTGTTGTTCAACGATGCAGAGTGGTTTATGAGTGAGAGGATCGATTCCCATTCTCCTTAACTTTTTCTTAATGTGAGTGTTCCAATGGTTCTTGATCTCGTTGTCTGTTCTTCCTGGTAAATGAGAAGCTATCTTTGACCACCTTCACATAATAATTCACATAATCTCAGAAACAGAGCATATCGAAAACCTAACTTAACCCAAAAGTTTCGTTTTTACAATAACCTGTTTCCGAGCTGAGAATGGAGGTCAATGACCATCTTCTCCTCGTAATCAGAGAGAAGACCACGCTTAAGGTCTGGTCGGAGATAGTTTGTCCAACGAAGTCTGCAACTCTTGCCACACCGGAGCAGACCAGCAAGCTTTGGAACAGCTCTCCAACAACATTGTCCATTGGTAAGAATAAAGTTTATGAGCTTCCTGTCTTCTTCTGCAGTCCATGGTCCTTTCTTCAACCCTACTTTGTCACAGCATGGTTGTCTCCCCTCTCTCTCTCTCTCTCTCTCTCTCTCTCTCTCTCTCTCTCTCTCTCTCTCTCTAATATTGCAAGTTGAAGACACAGAGTTGGGTAAACTTGGCAACGATCTATATATATATAAAAAGATATATGCATATGTTTATGTATCTATAGGTTATAAAGACTAAAGATAGCAAAAAGAATGTAAAGATAAATTTGGAGCACTAAGATATATAATTCAACGTTTACATCTCTTTTTCTTCACACGCATGTGTTTCATTTTTCCCTTTCTCTTTTTGTTGCCATTTAATTTTGGGATATGGATAGTATTTATTTATAATATGACAATAAAGTTTCATTTTTTTGTTATTTGTGGATAATATTTATTTATAATATGACAATAAAGTTTCATTTTTTTGTTATTTGTGGATAATATTTATTTATAATATGACAATAAAGTTTCATTTATTTTTTGTTATTGCGGATAATATATATTCAAATATTGTGTTCTGTGTATGTATGTTGGTAAATTAGGTACATATATTAGAAAACATATATTGTTTTTTCGTGTGGGAAGATAATACTTTGTTTTTGTTAAGATTAAATAAATATATTGCCAAACAACTATAACGCTTTTACAAAGTGTTGTTAGGACCTAAAAACTAGAATATTCATATCTTGTCTATAGTTCTAGAATTTTATTAATGTTTAGAATTAAGAAAAGAAAATGCAGCTAACTTCTAGCGAAAGAAAGCGTTAGGCAATATGGATTATATCTATTCACTTAACTCTAGCAGTCGATTTCATTTTTGGTTCAAAACATAATTGGCCCTCAAAATTTCATTTTTGAGATTTATGGATTCCAAGAGATCTTCAAAACCTCAAAAATATATTTCATCTGTATTTTAATCCCTATAATTATATATCTCACAATTAATATTACTAATTTTTTTATTAATTTAGTCCCTATAAGTATATAATCTCATAATTATTCTAAACATATTCTCATAAATTTAGTTATCACACATAAAATCAATTAAACACCTAAAATAGAAATATTAATACAGAGAAATACAACCATAACATTAAAAAAGTTAGACAGCAAGAATGTTACATTAAAAATTTATATAATAAAGTATTAATATTTATTTAATGATGTTTTATAGTTATTTATGAAATTATGCACAACAACAATATTTCTTTAATATATATTTTGTACTTATTTATGAAAGTCTTATAACTTTATTTAACAGTGATCAATAGTGAATACCAATGATTTACAAACCGGAGCGCACCGGCCGATCGAACCGGTTAAAATGCCAACCAATAGCTAGTCCACTTTGGATTTTATAAAAAAACAACTTTTTTAATTGACCCAAAAAATTCAGTTGGGCTGTGACAATTAAAAAATCCAGTTTTTGTTTATTTATCCTCTAAATCTTTTAGGTTTGAACGAATTAGAATGTTTTTGGGTTTCTAATTTAAAACTATAAAAAATACATTATTATTTAATTATTTAAGTTGATTGGTGAAGTATCTCAAGAGTCAAACTCAAAAAATTACTTACGGTTTTGTGTCTCGTTTAAATTCTCATATCTTATCCATTACAACTTCAATTAAACTCAGTTTATCTTCACCTAAGCCAAAATTTAATCGAAATGTTATTGTTCATATTTTCATGTTATTCAATTTTGTTTGATCAGTTGTGAATTTACATTATATCATGTGATTTGCTTTGATAACATATGTGTTTTAATTTCGTAAAATATTTAGTTTTTACTATTGATATGTTCTATTGTGGTGTTTTAATAAAATATTATTTTGAATGTTCGACTATTTATTAAGTTTTAATTGGACGAAGGAAATAAATCGAACAGGTGGGTCCAATATACTTCAAAGCTCAATTTTGCCATGATGTTTATTATTTATGGAATAGATGTTTTATTTAAATTTTCAAAATTTCTACAAACTAAAATTCATTGAAATTAAAATTTCAAATACATTTATTATTAAAAATAGAAAACTTGGTTTAAGTGATGGGACCAAATTGAACCATGACCCAAAAACATATCGATTTTTAAATCATTACAATGCAATATATGTATTCTTTTGAAATGGTTTTCACGATGTGATATTAGAGTAAACTATCTTCAAACTTCAAACTAAAAATTACTCATAACTATATATACATGTATTTTTGAAATAACTGTCACCATAATATCCTCAAACGTTATATTTCTGTGATTCTGTCACATTATCATTTCTTTATTAATTGACTCTAAAAATACATTGTTAATGGAAAATTACAGATAAATCATCAAAGTTAAAAAGAAAGGGAACAAAAAAAGTGGCAACGGCTACTTCGTACTTACCAATCTATTTTGCTGTCCAATGCAAATTGTTTGACACCAAAAGTTGTGCTCTAAAAAAATTGCATTTGTTTAAAAATAACCCTTATATATATACAGCAACGCAATAAGTACATATATATACAACAACAGCATAGTAACATATTTTATCATGTATTTTTTTACATAATATTTAGTTTTAAGTTTCATTATTAATCATCAAAAATATTAATAGTGATAAATAAACGGCTAAATATGACCCGAGTTTCTATGTTCTGTTTCCCGACACCAACTGTGATTTACTGTGTACTCTCTCTCTCTCCAATAGACTATATAATACCGTTGATTTCTTTTTTTTGACCATTTGAAATCTTAAGATAAGATCGGAGCCGTCCATTAAACTGTTACCAATCGCTCTCTCTCTCTCTTGCTTTTTTCGATATCACCAACAAATATTCTATATTTTCTCCATGTACTCTTCACCCTAATTTCTGTAGTCCCACGCAATTTACCCTTTCCATTTTTTTCTGGGTTTTATTCATCTTCTTAAAGTCGACATTTTTACATTTTTAGACCCAAAAACCATAATCTTTTCTTCCCTCTGTTTCTTGTCTCTTTGGGTTATCTCAGATTCGCGGAAAAGTCTGTCTCTTCCCATGGCTCCTCATCGCCATCTTCTTCTTCTTCCTCTTCTCCTTGCTCCTTTTCTTTTAGTTCTTGTTTCAGCTGCTCCCTCTGCTCCAGCTGATGAAGGTGAGTTCTGAGTACAGCTTGTTTGTCTGATTTGTAATTTATGTTTCAGTCTTGGGTCTTGAGTTCTAGATTTTGATCATCAGTCTTGTAAGGAAGTAAAACAAAATCTCAACTATAGTTTTGCATGTTCCATATTGAAGTTTGTTTCATAAGTAATACATTTCACTTTTCAGTTAGCAATGAAATTGCTTAAATGTGGCTGTTTCTTTTTATAGAAAGTAATTTTGAAACACTTACAAAGCTCAGAGAGAATAAGATTAATGTTTTTTTTTGGTTTATGTATTGTTTGGTTTATCCATCTGTTTGATTCAATCAGTGCTTGAGAAAGTGGTAGGTTATGATCTTAAATGTCTGTATGTGTTTGGCAGGTGGGCTTGTTTTTAAATGCTCACTAAGAAACAAGTATAGTGTTTTTAAATACCCTCAAAATTTATTACAGGACAATGTTTTGACTAAAAAATCATTGTTTAGGAATCCAAATCTTGTTGCATCTCAGTTATAGTTTAGGGTTTAAAGATTTGATGTACAAAAACAAAATGCAAATCTTTATGTATTGTGCTGTTCTCCTTTGGACTAACTTCAGACATGGATAAGTTTATATATTATGTTTGATGGTGCTAGTGGATTTTTTTTTGGAATTCTGTGATGCTAAATGCTATTTTTATGCAACAAATTGTTCCAATTTGCAGGTGCATTTATAGGAGTAAACATAGGAACAGATCTTTCTGACATGCCGCATCCAACACAAGTTGTTGCTCTTCTAAAAGCTCAACAAATACGACATATCCGCCTGTATGACTCTGACCCCGGGATGCTTATTGCTCTAGCAAACACTGGAATCAAAGTTATAATCTCAGTTCCTAATGACCAGCTTCTTGGCATTGGCCAATCCAATTCAACTGCAGCCAATTGGGTGAAACGCAATGTCATTGCGCATTATCCTGCAACCACGATAACCGCCATTTCTGTTGGCTCTGAGGTTCTAACCAGTCTCCGTAACGCAGCACCTGTTCTAGTCAGTGCTATAAAGAACATTCATGCCGCTTTACTCTCGTCAAATCTTGACCGTCTAATCAAAGTTTCTACTCCTTTATCCACTTCCTTAATCCTTGACCCTTTTCCTCCCTCACAAGCCTTCTTTAACCGCTCTTTGAATCCAGTTTTAGTCCCATTACTAAGCTTCTTGCAGTCAACGAATTCATACCTAATGATCAATATCTATCCTTACTATGACTATATGCAATCAAACGGCGTGATTCCTCTAGACTACGCCCTCTTCAAACCAATTCCTCCAAACAAAGAAGCTGTTGATGCCAACACACTTGTTCACTACTCAAACGCCTTTGATGCAATGGTTGATGCTACGTATTTCGCAATGGCTTTCCTAAATTTCACAAACATTCCGGTATTGGTAACCGAATCAGGCTGGCCTTCAAAAGGAGATACCAATGAGCCAGATGCTACACTCGACAATGCCAACACTTACAACAGCAATCTCATCAGACATGTTCTCAACAAGACAGGAACTCCTAAGCGCCCAGGAATCGCCGTGAGTACTTACATTTATGAGCTCTACAATGAAGATACAAAAGACGGATCTTTATCAGAGAAGAATTGGGGGTTGTTTAATGCAAGTGGTGACCCGGTTTACATATTGAGGTTGACTAACTCAGGAGCGGTTCTAGCTAACGATACCACAAATCAAACTTACTGTACTGCAAGAGAAGGTGCTGATCCAAAGATGCTTCAGGCTGCTCTTGATTGGGCATGTGGCCCCGGGAAGATCGATTGCACACCAATTAAGCAAGGAGAGGCTTGTTATGAACCGGACAATGTGATTGCTCATGCTAACTATGCGTTTGATACTTATTATCATCAGACAGGGAACAATCCTGAAGCTTGTAACTTCAATGGAGTTGCTAGTATCACCACAACAGATCCAAGTAAGAAACACAAAAAGTCTTTTTGATTATACATTACCCTTTTTATCCAATTAATTAATGAAATAAATCCTATTTTTCTTGCTTGGTGGTCTCAATGCAGGTCATGGTTCATGTGTGTTTGCTGGAAGGTAAATAAATTCACTAAGACATTTTTGGTAGAGGTGTTCAATTTAAGCTTTGGTTCGGTTTTTTGGTTAATGAATGGTAGTATGGATTTGATTGGTACGGTTTAGTTTTGGTTCGAATTCGGGTTTTAATCAAATATATCTTTAATTTGGTACGTGGTATTGCGGTTGTTAAGAAAAGAAAAGTGAATTCATCTTAACCATATAAAGATCTTGTCTGGTTTTCTGATGTGGACATTATTCATGAAATATTTCACAAGTCCCATCACCTTTGGTTTTTGATGATTTTGGATTCATATTTGTAGAATTTTCAAAAATACCAAATTTGAACCTTTTTTGTCGGTGCAGCCGCGGTAATGGTAGAAATGGGACCTCTGTGAATATAACGGCGCCATCGGCGAATTCAACAAGCTCTGGAGTAGGGAATGATTTGTATTACAGTGGGGGAATGTGGAGCATTTTGACAGTGATTTTGAACGTTGTTTTATTTTGAAAAATCTTTCGAACATAAGAATATGTATTTTTTTTGTTCTGGGACGTTTTCAATCTTTGTAGGTGGAATTGGAGTTAGATTTGAGGCCGATTGTGTTGCATCCGATTTTGTACACAACGAAAATCAATATAACATTTAGTGATTATGTTCAAAATCAATCAATTCAATAGAGTTAGATTTTAGGTGTTGATTGGTTATTTCAGTAGTACCATCGATAAATGATATAGTTTTGGGTGATTGCGATAATTAGTGTTTGATAATATAATCACATCTCTTCAAATGGGTGATAAAAGATTTAAAAGGTGTCAACAATAATTTGTGTGTTGGTAACTTGTATTGTTTATACGTGGGATAATGTTTAATAGTTTAAAATTAAACTCTAAGGTTATAATGTGATCATAGCATATCCAACAAACAATATAGTAAAACTGCCTATTTTAATTACATGAACACAAATAAAGCCCTATAGGCTATAGTTCTGTAAACCACTCACTGGACCGGAAAATATGTACAAACTCGATAACATGAAAAAGAGAACTTTTTTTTGTCAGACTTCTGCATGGTCACTGTCTCCATGGTCAGCATCATTTGATGTTTTCCAAGTTTGCAATCACAAGTGTCAATTGTGAGTTGTGGCCCAGTCTGAGCCAACTATGCCGTAGGTTTCTGTTTTTTTGGTCATCGTAGCGTAGGTGGGACCTTCGCTTTCTTAATATTAATATTTCGGTTTCTTAAATAACTCGATTCCAATTATAATTCACTTAAAGTTATTAAATTTACGACTTAAAGAATTACATCAAACCTATTATTATTTGAATTTTAAAATGTTGAATTTGTAATGGTTTTAAATATTTGGAAGGAATTATTTATTTAAAATATAAAAAATATTAATATTGTGGTTTTGTTTAGAACAATAGAAAACTTTGGGTCAAAATAAAAAAGAAATGGTGATTTTATTTCCATTTCCTCTCTGTTTCGGGTCTCGACGGCTGCCAGATCGTAGATTATCTTCTGCGTTTTTTTTCATATTGTTTTTGTAATGATGTCAAAATCTTGAAATAATATAATTTTTTACATTGAACCAGAAAAAAAACTACAAAGAAATTTAATAAAAAAAATCCTAACAAATCCCAAACACAATAATTTTATTTTGTAATTATTTAAGGTAATCATGTGTTTTTGAACAATAAATTTGTCATGTTTTTGGAGAAATAATAACAGTATTTTTCGAAACAAAAACTATATATATATAATCCGAAATATGGTGTTTTTAATATTTGTAAGTTATAAGGTGATTTAATATCTATATATTAATTTTCTTATAGATATATGTAATTAACATTTTGAAATTATAAAAGAACCACCCTGACCCATCTTAACCTTCTTCTTGAAAGGTGAATTTTCCAATCGAAAACACTTCTTGCTATTTTGACAAGCTTTATAACAAGGTTACAAAGATTCTGACATAATTTCGGATGCTTTCTAGTTTAAAAGTAGGTTTGGATAAAATATCCAGAAGCAAAAAATCAAATCAAAATCTATTGGTCAAAATAATATGAAATCGAATTGAAAATGACAAAATATCAGAACGAGTCATAAACTCTTATATTCAAATAACCTAAACCAAATTGATTACCTAAAATATAATTTTATATGCAAAATTATTGATTATATTTAGATTTAATATAACCGAATTTCTCTAAATTAAAACTACGAATCCAAAAATATCAATTATTTTAAAATTAAAATATTAAAAATAACTAAAAATATCTGAAAATTCTTATTTATATAAAATTTAATCAAATTTTATTTAAATTAACCAATGTTTTCTGATATTTCGAATTCACCAAATCCGAATATGCATAGAACCAAATTTGTACACATTTCCTTTTTATTTGGAAAATCGGTTAGGTTTGATTGGACATGATTTTCTCCGATTTAGTACTTTATGCTTGATTGAATTAATTGGTTGGATTGGTTTAGGTTGATAGAGAATCAAGTGTTAGTCCGAGTCTTCTGGTTTAACTGAACCACATCGGTCATTTGATTTCTTCTACCTCCTGGCCCACATGAGTGACAAACTTCATAATAAAATTCAGAAAATAAATTTGAAACATGCATGAATAAGATACAGCAGTCCCAAAAATATATATTGTGATGTGACTACGATTAACGAGAATATTAAAATAACTTATATTTGAAAATACCACAAATAATACTTTATCCAAAGATACCATCAATAGTTTTAGGGTTCTCAGTTTAAGTTTTCAGATTTTAAAAGTTAATATTGCTTTGTGCTATTTTTAGAAACAATTCTTTGAATGGTATTTAAAAAAAAATTGATGGTTTATATGGAGAAAAAAATCGTGGTCCGAGAATATCATAAATATACTTACTATTTGTCCGTACATGATGCTATGATACGAATCCAATACTAAGTTGGTAAGCTATATTATGTTATTACTCCGTTATTGAGTTGTTATAGTCTAAGGTAAGGATTATTCTAAGTACTTAACTGTTGTAACTTGTAATGATGTGAAGTGAATGTATCATACAACAAGTATTTATATAATTATGATATGAAGTCAATAAATCATATTGTAGAACAATGCATTTGTGCAGGTATAAACCAGATGAACAAGTTCCGAACAAGAAATAATTATAATATAATATGGAAAATGACTTTCATGTGTTATGTCTCAATGTTTCGGAGACAAACTGTATCATACAGAAAGAAATAGATCTTGAATAGTGGATGTGTCTTTCACCACATTAAAAAAAACTGTGTTCATAAAATGGAAAATCAAACAATATGTGAGATCCATGAAAGAATAAGATTGCATGACTAATTATGCATAATCGGAGTGATGAAACTTTAAATTTCAAAATGAGATATCATAACTCATCAAATAATGAATATTTGAAGATTATTTGAAATGAAATGTTCGACTATTTTGAAATGCTCACAAAATAGTTAACTAGGTCGACAAGTCATTAGGAATTATTTCTATGTGTTTTGCTCTATCTTTCATAAAAAATTAGAATAGTGAATACAACATACTTTCTAGATTAATAAAATTAATATAATTTGGATTACAAAATCAGTAGTGGTTAATACTAGAATTGTAATATTAAATTTGATATTTGTTTGTGTTTTGAGATGATTTCATTTTTATGTGGAAATATTTCAAAATAAAATGAAATCATGTACATACAGAAAATATAAAAAGATTATAAACGTTGAAATGATTATTTTATATGTTATATATTTATTATATATGCCATTCTCTTTGATTTATATATATATTATTTATTATATATGCCATTCTCTTTGATTTTTATAAATTTAAATTTAATATTTATTAATGGTATATACAATTAATAACATACAACATATAAAATATGGACACATGATACAATGATAATGCAAAATGTACGATATTTTATTAGAGAATTTGTTTGGAAAAAATAATACAATAATTTAGCATTAAAAATTGATATATTGTTTGAAAATACATCACAAAAAATGTTTATAAGATTTGCCTTTTTAAATATATATATATCAAGCATGTTAATGAAGGAATTTAGACTAAAAGGTTTCTAACAAAAATACACATTCATGATGTCGGTAGCTAGATTGATATCTCTTTATTTTACATTTGAAAACATTGTACTTAAAGTGCCACATCTAAGTTTAAAGAATTTATATTATTTTGGATTTTATAAAAATATCTTAAATTTGATATTAAAATTAGAATAGACAACATTTTTGTAATTTAATAAATTAATTTCCATTATGAGCACTACACTTAAATTTCGTATCAGAAAACCTTTAAACTCAAATTTTAAATACTAACTTTCAATAAACTAAAGTATAATTCTTAAATTTTAATGAAACTCCAAAACCTAATTTCTTAATTATAAAATATATGGTCTATTTTCTTAATTTAAAATCTGTTTTGGAAAAGAAGAAAAAAGATTAAACTTATTGTTTTCTTATTTTTTGTGACTTCGGTGATTTGTGTAATTATATATATATATATTATTTTTTTAATTATTGGAAGGAGAAATTCATGAATGCACCTGCATTGTTTTTTTTTTTAATTGTTTGCTTAATAAACATCTGATATATTGAAAAAGGTATATTAGGGAAGTGTTAAACCCAACCCAACCATTTCTGACTTGATAATAAGCTTCAACGCTTCTTTTCGTTTTTTTTTGGTTGCTCTCCGTCGCGTTCTCTCTCTCAAACTCCTCCCCCTCCTCTCGATTGTTCTTTCGAAGTAAGCTTCTTCGATCTTCTTTTTAGACCAAATCGTGATTTCGCATGCTCTTGTTGTTTCGTTAGTTGTTAGATTTCTTAGGTTTTATTTGTGTCGATCTACAGAGAAGGAATTGATACACCTAATTGTTCCCGTTCTTCTGTAATGCACAGCTATGTGGAGCTTTCCTGGATAATATCGCTAACTTTTAGGTATTGGATTCGTAATTTTCTGTTTTAGAGACGCATGTTTAGGAAAATGGAACTAAGTTTTTGAAATCGTTGTGATCGAGTTGATCTCTGTGATGCAGAAATCCTAATTTCTTGACAGTTTGCAGTCGCTAGTTTGCACACCTTTTACCTGCTTGATTCAACAAATTTTCTAGAATTTAGTGGTGTTTCCGTTTCCCATTTCGCCTTCAAAAGTTGTGAAATGGATAAAATGTTTTGTGTTTTCTTAGGTGTGTGAGAAAGGAACCATAGCTGAATTAAAGTAGTCTGCAGACTACAAATTACAAATCGTAATGGAAGTCTGCAATTGCATTGAGCCTCAATGGCCAGCTGATGAATTGTTGATGAAATATCAGTACATCTCGGATTTCTTCATTGCGATTGCGTATTTTTCTATCCCTCTTGAGTTGATATACTTTGTCAAGAAATCCGCAGTTTTTCCTTATCGATGGGTCCTTGTTCAATTTGGTGCTTTTATCGTTCTTTGTGGAGCAACGCATCTTATTAACTTATGGACTTTCACAACACATTCGAGAACCGTGGCACTTGTAATGACCACAGCGAAAGTGCTAACTGCTGTTGTCTCGTGTGCCACCGCATTGATGCTTGTTCATATTATTCCCGATCTGCTGAGTGTTAAGACCCGGGAGCTATTCTTGAAAAATAAGGCCGCTGAGCTTGATAGAGAAATGGGATTAATCCGAACTCAGGAAGAAACCGGACGGCATGTCAGAATGCTGACCCACGAAATAAGAAGTACACTGGATAGACACACTATTTTAAAGACTACACTTGTTGAGCTCGGTAGAACATTAGCTTTGGAGGAGTGTGCATTGTGGATGCCTACTAGGACTGGGTTAGAGCTACAGCTCTCTTATACACTTCGTCAGCAACATCCCGTGGAGTATACGGTTCCCATTCAACTACCGGTGATCAACCAAGTTTTTGGTACTAGTAGGGCTGTAAAAATATCTCCTAATTCCCCTGTGGCTAGGTTGAGACCTGTTTCTGGGAAATATATGCTTGGGGAGGTAGTCGCTGTGAGGGTTCCACTTCTCCACCTTTCCAATTTCCAGATTAATGACTGGCCTGAACTTTCGACTAAGAGATACGCTCTAATGGTCTTGATGCTTCCTTCAGATAGTGCTAGGCAATGGCATGTCCATGAGTTGGAACTCGTCGAAGTTGTTGCTGATCAGGTTTGACATTGCTGCTAATCTCTTTTGCTATGTTCCTGTTCATTGTTTGGCCTTAGTGTTCTGTTTGTTATATTTGGGTTCAATTTGAGGTCTGATGTTGGATCTTGTCTAACATTTTTCTTCTTCTTTTATTCTAGGTGGCCGTGGCTCTCTCACATGCTGCGATCCTAGAAGAGTCAATGCGAGCTAGAGACCTTCTAATGGAGCAGAATGTTGCTCTTGATCTAGCAAGACGAGAAGCAGAAACAGCAATCCGTGCCCGAAATGATTTCCTGGCAGTTATGAATCATGAGATGCGAACTCCGATGCATGCTATTATTGCACTCTCTTCGTTACTCCAAGAAACAGAATTAACCCCTGAACAAAGGCTGATGGTGGAAACAATACTTAAAAGTAGTAACCTTCTGGCAACTTTGATGAATGATGTCTTAGATCTTTCAAGGTTAGAAGATGGAAGTCTTCAACTTGAACTCGGGACATTCAATCTTCATACTTTATTTAGAGAGGTAACAAAATATATTTTCTCTCGGCTGTCATTGTTTGTATACTAATATGACAACATTTGAACAACATGTTTCAGAAGTTTGTAGTATTGTTGTACTGATTGATATTTTCTGAATCTTGTTGCAGGTCCTCAGTCTGATAAAGCCTATTGCGGTTGTTAAGAAATTACCGATCACACTCAACCTTGCACCAGATTTGCCAGAATTTGTCGTTGGGGATCAGAAACGGCTAATGCAGATAATATTAAATATAGTTGGTAATGCTGTGAAATTCTCCAAACAAGGTAGTATCTCTGTAACTGCTCTTGTCACCAAGTCAGACACTCGAGCCCCTGACTTCTTTGTGGTGCCTACGGGGAGTCATTTCTACTTGAGGGTAAAGGTTAGTATCTTTCACAAGCAGCTTGTATCTTGGGCCCTTAAAACCATAACTGAACATTTTTTTAGGTCTTAGTTTTGACCGATTTATTCAAATATAGGTGAAAGACTTGGGAGCAGGAATAAATCCTCAGGACATTCCCAAGCTTTTCACTAAATTTGCTCAAACACAATCTTTAGCGACAAGAAGCTCTGGAGGTAGTGGGCTTGGCCTCGCCATCTCCAAGAGGTTGAGCTCTTTTAGAAACATTTCTCTTCTTTCTGGTTTGTTTCTCTTCTGGTATTGATAAAGTTTGCACATTTGCATTTAATGTGTCAAGGTTTGTGAATCTGATGGAGGGTAACATTTGGATTGAGAGTGATGGTCTTGGAAAAGGTTGCACAGCTATCTTTGATGTTAAACTTGGGATTTCAGAACGTTCAAACGAATCTAAACAGTCGGGCATACCAAAAGTTCCAGCCAATCCCTGGCACGCAAATTTCACAGGACTTAAGGTTCTTGTCATGGACGAGAACGGGTTAGTTTATCTCGTATTTCTCCTTATTCAGATGACACCAGATCTTTTCAGTTAATTCTAATTGCTAAAGCCAAACGACAAAAGAAAAAAGATACCCCGTAAGCATTTGGTGTTTGCATCTAACATTTGAAAAAAAGGTTTTTTTTTTCTTCTGAAAATGTGATTGTGTGAAAGCAAATACAAACTCAGAAATTAGGTTTTAGAAAAATCTCAAGAGCTAATCTTATGGGAAAACCGCTGATTGTTTTGGCCGCAGGGTAAGTAGAATGGTGACAAAGGGACTTCTTGTACACCTTGGATGTGAAGTGACAACGGTAAGTTCGAGCGAGGAATGTCTCCGAGTTGTGTCCCATGAACACAAAGTAGTCTTCATGGACGTGTGCACACCCGGGGTTGAAAACTACCAACTCGCCCTTCGTATACACGAGAAGTTCACAAAACGTCACCAACGGCCACTTCTCGTGGTGCTTAGTGGTAACACTGACAAATCCACAAAGGAGAAATGCATGAGCTTTGGTCTAGACGGCATGTTGCTCAAACCCGTATCGCTGGACAACATGAGAAATGTGTTGTCTGATCTACTAGAACACCGGGTTCTATACGAGGCGATGTAAAGGCATCAAATGCCCGAGAAGAGTAACTCCGCTCTCTGCTCTAAGACATTGAGGCTGATGTTCTCTGGTTTAATGTGTACATATCAGAGATTTGTGGGATCGTTTTGGGTCATATCTTAAAACAGAAAGGGAATAACAAAACAGAAACTCTTAGATCAACCGGTGTCTTGTGTCGTGGCGATTCAAGTTACAGAGGAACAAGATGTTGGCGGTAAAGTAGACCATTTTCATATTATATGTTTGACGACCTGTGTTGTATGACTATGTCCTTATAAATCTATGAAGTTACATACTTACATTCTTATTAGAATTTGGATTGTGTAATGGACGTTTATGGCGTACATGTATGATATTGATGCAAGTATTATGTCGTCATTTTTGTATATATTTTACTGAGAAAAGAAAAACATTTAGATCCCCAACTATCTCCTGCCTAAATCCTAATTATAATTCAGTAGACCCCTATAATCCTTAACTTTCTCTTGACATTTTCAGAATTGAAATTTAAGAAATGTCATTTTTGACATTTTTATTCTCAAAACTACTCACTTAATATGTAGTTTGTCCATTTATATCCTTAATTTTGTTTGACTTAAATTTTAATTAATTTAACTAGATTCTAGTTTTAATTCAAATATAATGAATTTGTCATTTTAATTTTTTTATTGATAATATAATATTGTGTTGATTTGTTGTACAATGTGCATTTTGATATTTATGCTATAATTTTGAATTAATTTATTTTTTCTCTCTAAAATATAATATAATTTAGTATTAAAAACTATTGCGTAGTTATTATGCAGGAGAATAATTTTCATAATTTTTAAGAATGAATTAAATTGAAAAATTATTTAAACTAAATATAAAATAAAACGTTTTTATTGACACTCTATTACTAAAACTAAATATAAAAATAAATATTGATGAGCGTTAAAAGTGGTTAATCTGTATATTTAACTTGTGAAAAATAGTTATATGCTTTGAGTGACCAGTCCACAAAAAACTGCACTCGTAAAAACATTCGTCATAATTCACTCCACCACATGACTATATATATATATTGATATTTAAAAAAAATTAATCTCCTCAAATTTTTTATTCTATAAACTAGATATTAATTAAATTTTATTATATTATATACATATTTATTTTATTAAATATTGAAAAAGGGAAAATGTAACTTGTGTTCGTTTGTGTATATTGCTAACTTAAATGGATGTATCAGTTATTTAATTAGATTTATCATTTAATTTTAGTTCAGTGAGAATTCATCCATGAAGGTTTGAAATCGCAATTTAGTGCACTTTGTTGCTAGAATATTTGTAATCCATATCGAATTTCAGCTACATTTTTTGAAAATCAAATTGATTTTCATTTTGCAGTTGTACATTGACATGTCGCTATTAGATTTTATAAACCTTATAAAGTAGGCAAAAAACCTTATAAGATATCTTATTAAAACTTAAAAAGCATATAAACTATCTTATATAAAAACTTATAAACCAATTGTCCAACTAGAAAAAGGAAAATAATATAACCTCAACAAAATCAAGATGAAACAACATCCAAAACAACACTTTAAGAATAATTGCTACACTTTAAAACACATTAAAATTAATAATATTAAGCTTTTATAGTTCTATTTCTAAGGTTTTATATAAAGCATATATTGTTTTGTGAAATATAGATTCCTAATCATATTCAAATTGATATGAATGATTTTGCACACCAATTTAGAAAATCTTATAGTATAATATTAATCATTTAAGAAAATGATATAATTAAAAAATTTGCTTTGATTGGTTCTTCTAATAGAAAATAATTAATAATCATATGTGCTAAGAAAAAATGAATTTGTAAAATCAAATCTAAAGGGTAACTAAATAATATATATGATAGGTATCGTATATATATATATATGTAATGTTGTATAGGATTCTTTATTAATAGAGAATACAAAGTGTATCCCCAGTTCCCCACCACCTATCTGTCACATGAAAAGGCATGTTATATTTGTTTTGGTTAGACAGCATTTTTAATGGTCTTTAAAGTTTCTTCTTCTTTATTCTCATAATGTTCAAAGCCTCTTTTCTCCTCTCTTTATTTATTTTTTCTATTTTCCAAAATAATATAGAACTTGCAAGATCCATTATTGTCGTTAGAATTTTTAGAGTGAGACGAAAAGAAAACAAAGCAATGTGTAATTCAGTTTTTAAAAACTTTTAATGGATAAATATATTTTGGTATATATATATATTAACGATATTTTTAAATTTTAAGTTGACATAAATGTTAGTGACAAAAAAGAAGTTGAATTATAACTAACTATAAAATATTATTAAATTCATAAAATACCAATTATTTTTATTTTTTAAATTTATATACAAAAATTAATATTAAATAATAATTAAAATTATATTAATATCTAATTTATATTTATTAATAAATAATATTATATAATTTACGAATATTTTTTCTAATATGTATAAATCTAGTTTTGTTTATTATTTTAAATATAGAATTACAGTAAGCTCTAACACAAAATAAGCGTAGACAAAAAACTAATGAAATATCTCTTACTTATAAATTTTTAGCTAAAAAGCATTACCCTTGTGAAATTATATGTTACAAAAGGAATGACTATTCACTAAATAGAGATTATATAAAAACCTCAGAAATTTAAAATCATTCTTTTGTGAAACAATTTTGTTTATGTTTCAGTGGTTGATATACGTGATCATATATATTGTGGCTAAATGGTAGAAAAGTGGGATTTTCAAGGATGGTACATCACTACATCAACATCTTAAAAGTTGTCACATGTACATTCTTACTCTAAGGCTTTGTGAAGATATTAAAACTCATAGAAATATCTATTATTCTAACATTTTAGTAAACTAATTCACCATTGGCTACGTCAAAGATAACCCTTTACAAAGACTTATAAATTGTGTTTGATATATATAAAAAAAAGTAAAGTATTTACTAACAGTTTTATTACTCTACTAATTTTCCAATTAAATACGTATGTGATAGTATATATTTTTGAATTATAAGGAAAAATTAAGGAACTAATTATATTTATGCACATGTTTTAATGTTGCAAGTATAACTTATCATCTTCGTCTTAAGTAAACTAACTAGAATTGAATTTTATTATTTATTTTCTTTCACAGAAGAAAGTAGAATGTAATTAGTAGACATCAAGAAAAGAAAGAATGTGACATGTAAATATTTAACGTACAGTGTAACACATGCAGAGCAAATGATCGTGTTATCTTTTTCAGATAACCTTCTTCAAGAAACACAACTAATTATTAACACCAAAAGAATATTACTGATTATTATCGGAATCAAATGAAACTTAAATAAAATGAATTAAATGTGATAGATTTCCCTATTTAATTACCCAAGAGCTCCATATATATTGCAACTGTCCTGTCATTTGATCGGAAACTTGAGACCCATAAATGGTTCAACTAGTCAATTTGTTTACTACAAAATATTTTATTGGTCTTATGACTGTGTAAGTTGAATAGTTTTGTGAATTGTGATGCTATTTAAGAAATATATTTATACTAAATTTATACCTACGTAGTAAAAATATTCATAAATTATATGATATTATATATTACTAGATATCAATTAGATATTTCTATAATTTTTATTTTTATTTAAAATTAATATTAATTTTTGTAATATATAAATTAAGAAAAAAAATAATTATTTTTCTGAATTTAATAGTATTTTTTATTAGTTTAATAATATATATTAATTTTTTAATTAAATTAATAACAATAACATATATTATAATTATTTTAATAACTTAATTATATTTATATATTTATTTAAAACTCATCGTGGTGATAAACCGTAACGTGACATTTTTGTTAATAACATATTATTATAAAATTATTTTTTAAAAATATTTCTTAAATAATATATTAAAATATTTCAGTAATACCCTAAAATAGTATATTTAAAAAAAATTCTAAATCTAGCATCATAAAATTAAATTTCTAAAAATAGCCCAAATACTTATGTGAAAATACTTATTTATTCTAAATAAATTATACATAAACTTAAAATATTGTATTTGAGTTCATTATTTCCAATTTAAGATTTAATTTTTTCTATTATAATATAGTTTTAATGCATTTTAATCTTAAATTTGTGCTATTATTGGAAATTCAAACTAATGATACTATTTTAGACATTTGTCCATATTTAATTATATTGGTGAAAGGTGATTCTATAGATCGCTTCTTATATCAAACCCTAATAGAATACTACAGCCAAATTATGTTTTCCTGGTGACACCATTTTTTTTTTCTTTTGCAACAATATTTTTTAATGTTTAATTCTTACAATGATTTTAAGAAACATAATGACTATTTAAAAAATAAATTATTTATTTCAAACATCAGTGGTAGGTGAAGTTCAATTTTGCGTGATATCAGGAATGAATCATGAATAAGTATATGTTTCTTTTGGGACACCTTTGACTACTAACCAGATTATGTATCATTCAATATATATTAAAAATTATATTTAATGCTCATAATTAGCATGTGAGCAGAGAAAATGTAATTAAAAATTACTCTCTATTTTGTTTACCAATTCTCACTATATAGTTATCATAAAAATAGGACCACACACTTTAAAATCTCTTTATGGAGAAGAAAAAGAAAATCGAAAAGCTTATGAGTGATGGTAAATCGAAGATTGGAGATTGGGGCAAAATGTGAGAGCGACAAGGAACGTGACTCACATGGGACGAAGGATCATATTATACAGCAAACAAAAGACCCCACACTAACATGAATTGGTGTCATATATGTATCAATGTGAAGGACCTAATTCATCAAAAATAAAGTGTATTTTTTTTTTTTGAAGTGGACCTCGATTAGTGGCGAATTCGTAATTTATTTTCTTTCTATTTATATTTTCTTTGGCATTCTTGAATTATTATTTTTCCGAAATTGGCTATCGAATTATTGGTTTCGGTTAGAACCCCACCATATAAACCAATCCAACCACTTTAATTCATTCTTAGTACAACAACAGTTACTTCATTTCAACACTAGTCTTGTTCATTTGGTCGCCGCAAGCGGTTGTGGCTATGACTACGGTCAACCATGCGATTGCGACTGCGGCAGATGTTATTTGTTTGTTTGTCGCCATCAGTTGTAGTTGTGGTTGATCGCAAATTTTTAGTCACATCGATATTTTAATCAGCAGTTGAAAAAATTGCGACGCAAAACAGATCGTCTGACTGTTGCATTTGCTGCAGATACCTACAACATCTAAACAAACAATAATCTACTGTAGCCGCAATCGTAGGTTTCTGCGCCTGACAAACGAACATGACCACTGTTTATAGTTTTTTTTTTCTTCAAGTCAAAATTTATTTGTGATGATAAAATACTTGTGTATTGCATGGTTGAAGAAATATGAAAATTGTATAGATCACATATTTCTGGTGGATTCTAATATATTTAAAATTGAGAATCTAGTTTTTGATCTCATTACAAAAATTATTTATAATAATGAAGTGTTTTATTTGTAGCATGTTTCAAGTGGAAATACAGTTTACGTCATATTCCAAGAAAAAGATATACTTGAAAATGATCTATTAAAATCACAAAAAACGTCACTGCTGGCCATTAAAGAGACGATTGTAATAGCAATGACACTATTATTGGTGGAGGATAAAAACATAGAAAATTATGTAAAAATAAAATTTAATTCATTATACTTTTGAATAGTCATCGCAAATTAGCCTTTAATATACTTCCTCTGTTTCACAAAGAGTGTCATTTTGACATTCTTCACACAAATTACGAAACAATATAAAAATGTTTATTTCAATTTATTTTATTATAATTATGAATAATATACATTCAACAACAATGGTAACAACTCTTACATTTCTGCTTAGTTGAGTTATAATTAAATGCATTTATAAGATCAAATGAGTTTTACTATTTACATAAGAATATGAACAAAATGACTATTGGAATTTTTGTATACCTAATTCATTTCTAAATAAAATAATAAAATATTTAATATCAGTTACGTATGTTGAATGTAAATAGGACAAGGATATTAATATTGTGGAGTAAATAACATTTGAAATTTTATCAAAATTATTTAATGTTTGATCATTTTCATCTGATGTTTAAAAAAGAATGTTAGTAATTTTAATTGAAATTAGAAAATAACACTATTTATGTAAGAAAAAAAGAAGTGTTAAGATGACACTATTTGTAAAAAGGAGAGAATATCTATCCCCAAGAGATTGCTTCACCTAAAAAGCCTTGTGACAAAGATTGGCTCAAGATTTTCAAGGTCCTAAGAAAAAAAAAAGAATTCTTTTAATAAAAATTTATAAGATTTTATTCCTTTTGAGTATTTTTAAAATGAAAACTTTTAAAACCTCTTTTTATGAATTATTAAAATTTTAAAACCCATTAATTAAATTTGAGTGCCTTTTATGAGAAGACTCATCATCTTAAAACCCTTAAAGATAATCTCTTCACTGCGGTCAAGCAAGTAAGATATATCAATTGTGTGCATTCAATTCAACTACAAATCCTCCAAGAATCAATCTTGAGTTTGCCATTTAGAGGGAGAATTTGTAAAAACAGTTTATACCCTAAAATATGTAATTAGAAGTCGAATCATTGCGATTTTCAATACAAAGAAAGAAAAGTAAACCAATTCCAAAATAAAAATATACTATATCATTTAAGTAAAGATGATGCAAAAGTGTGTATAAAATGTATATTTTGAAAATAAGAAAAAGAGGAATCGAGAAAAAAAAAATTCATGTCTAGTAGAATAGTTTTTCGGTTACTTGTAACAACAATTCTGATGAGAGGTTGTTTATGTTGTCATCTATTTTGATTTTGTCATGACATGAGGAATTTAAAAACCATATAAACTTAATGAAACAATGAAAATCGTAAAATTAACAAAGAATTTTTTAATGACGTAATCTACTTCTCTCTCTCTCTCTAGAAATATTAGATTTTGTTTCTCAAAACTGAAACTAAATATCATAATTACACTATTTTGTTTCGGTTTTAAACTTTAATATTTTTACAATGCACATAACAAATTTATACTTTAATATGTTTTATTAATCCTTCAATGACAAAAAATAATATTAAAAATCCCAAAAGTTTATACTTTAATATTTTTTACTATGCACATAACAAATTTGTATCTTAGTTATGATATATAATTATATAGAAAGATAAAAGCACAACATAAAATAAGAAAGTAATTCTTATCGGTAACAGAATATGATGAAATTTCTTTGTTAATCGGTTTAGTAACTTTTAATTGTTTACGACATCGGTTTGGTAATCCGTAGAGAAGATTTGGAAAAATAACCTCATAGAACTAAATGGATGTCACTGTAGTGAAAAAAAGTGGTGGTAGTTGGCTTTAGAAATTCGACTTTTTAACCTAAATTGGTTCATATAGTTTTGATTTTAGTTTGATTTGATTCGATTGGTTTCTGATTTTTATTTTATAAGTTTTACAAAATTTAACTATATAAAACTCGTATGTAATTTAGCTAGTATCCGGTTTGTTTTATGTTTTTTTGGTTTTTTTACATTTCAATTTGTTTTATAGTTTTTAATTTAAAAACTAACTTCATTGCATAATATATGCCATAATTTTTTCAAATAAAAATTAAAAGATAATATAGGTTGAGATAAAATATTAATCAATAAAAAAGTATAAATATATTATTATATAGTCTGTAAAAATATTGTTTATACAATCATGATTTGTTAGAATTAATTATGTATATTATATAGTTTTTTAAAATATGTGCAGTAATTAAACTCTTTGGTAGTAGATGTATGTTAAGTTTAGATTTATTAATTTTTTCAATGACATAAGAAAGATAAAGTCATAGTTTTATAGCAAATTAAAGATAACACATTTTATAATAAAAAATTTATTAAAAAAGTCCAATAAACATACCACATTGATTTGTTCAATAGAAAACTTTATTATTCTAAGTTAAATGGCAGTGGAAGAAGAGTAAACCATATTGATAGGAGAAGAGATGAGCGAAAGAGAACCCGATGTGGAGAGGAAAACAGCTGTCGATACAAAGGAGACACTTCCAAGCACATAGACTAACTCGTACAACTCATTAGCCTGAAAGGTGATGAAGAATCCGGAAACATCATCGATGGTCTTCTCCGGCGAGAGTTACGGTGAAGATGGTGGTGAAATTATTAAAGAATGTTACGGCAAATTCCTTGTTGATAACTTCACTTGCAGAATCTCAATATTGATACAGAAACCTAACAAATCATAAAATAATCCCACACTTAAAATATGCTTTTATTTTTCTAATATAAAAATTTAGAATATCTCGTTCAAATAGTAATGTCAGGTTTACATCAATCACCTGCATTTTCTCGAGGGCATATTTTGAAAATTAAAATTATTCGCAAAAAAAGAAGAAGAGAGGGAATCTACAAACAAATTATTATTACAATATATAAATAGGAAAATAAAAGAGGTAAATAAATTTCCTTTTATAATTGCATTAGATTGCGGTTGTACCACGGCTCTGCTCTTGCTTTTATGAACTTGCCGGTACTAAAAATTTTTATACTCCAATTAAAGCAGGCCCGAATACCCAAAAACAAATATTTCCCATAAAAATAATTATCACTCAGAAATTATAATCATTATTTAACAATAGAATTTTATTTTTTGACATCAATAGAATTTTTCTTTTTTTTTCTTCAATTATTATGACACTCCCGTGTTCCTAATCCCTTCCTTCTCTCTCTCTCTCTCAAATACTTTCTTCTTTAGAGCTTTAAAATCTTGCAAATTCATAAAGAATTTCATCTTTTTGAGCTATAAATTATTAAAGAACTCAATCTGAAGCACAAATTATGAAGAGAGAGCACAACCAGAGAGAATCCTCCGCCGGTGAAGTTGGTAGCTCATCAATGACGGCGAGTAAAGAGAATATAATGGGATTTCAAGAAGAAGCCGCCGGAGTTGACGAGCTTCTAGTGGTTTTGGGCTACAAAGTTCGATCTTCCGACATGGCTGACGTGGCACAAAAGCTTGAGCAGTTAGAAATGGTTCTTGGCGATGGGATCTCGCATCTTTCTGATGAAACGGTTCACTACAACCCTTCCGATCTCTCTGGATGGGTCGAAAGCATGCTTTCGGATCTTGACCCGACCCGGAATCAAGACAAAGACCTGGACTCGGAGTATGATCTCAGGGCGATTCCTGGCTCCGCAGCATACCCACATGGCGAGCAACAGGAGAGTCGCAAGAGGACGAGAATTGGAACCGATTCGACGATGCGCTCGGTGGTGGTTCTGGATTTTCAAGAAACGGGAGTTCGTCTAGTCCACGCGCTATTGGCTTGCGCAGAGGCGGTTCAACATAACAACTTGAAGCTAGCCGACGGGCTCGTTAAACACGTCGGCTTGCTCGCCTCGTCGCAAGCCGGAGCTATGAGGAAAGTCGCGACATACTTCGCGGAAGGGCTCGCTAGAAGGATTTACCGAATCTACCCTCATGATGACGTTGGTATGTCGTCGTTTTCCGACACTCTACAGATTCACTTCTACGAGTCTTGTCCGTATCTCAAATTCGCTCATTTCACGGCGAATCAAGCTATACTCGAGGCCTTTGCTACGGCGGAGACAGTCCACGTCATTGATTTAGGTCTCAACCAAGGTTTACAATGGCCGGCTCTTATTCAAGCTCTTGCTGTCCGTCCTGGAGGCCCACCTAATTTCCGGTTAACCGGAATCGGATCTTCTTTAGAGTCAATTGAAGAAGTCGGGTGGAAACTGGGTCAGCTTGCACGTACAGTTAGTGTGAATTTCGAATTCAACAGTATCGCTTTGAACAATTTATCCAATCTTAAACCGGAAATGCTCGAGATCAGAACCGGTTCAGAATCGATAGCGGTTAACTCGGTTTTTGAGCTCCATCGCCTCTTAGCTCATCCCAGTTCAATCAGTAACCTTCTATTTACTATTAAGTCAATCAAACCAAACATCATGACTGTGGTCGAGCAAGAAGCGAACCACAACGGCACCGTTTTTCTCGACAGGTTCACAGAATCGCTACACTACTACTCTAGCTTGTTCGACTCACTGGAAGGCCCACCGAGCGAAGACCGAGTAATGTCAGAGTTATACTTAGGCCGGCAAATACTAAACTTGGTGGCTTGTGAAGGGGAAGACCGGGTGGAGAGACACGAGACGTTAACTCAATGGAGAATCCGGTTCGGTTTGGGAGGATTTGAAGCGGTTAATATTGGTTCGGATGCGTATAAGCAAGCAAGTATGTTATTGGCACTTCACGCCGGAGCTGATGGGTATAAGGTTGAGGAGAATGAAGGTTGTTTGTTGCTTGGATGGCAAACGCGACCGCTAATCGCAGCTTCTGCGTGGCGGGTCCAAATCAATCGTGTGGGATAATTAAAATAAATAATGTGAAGAGAACAAAAAATGTGTAATTTACTTATTGCATTGTTTGTTAAAAAAAAAGTCTCACGTTTTTTAAAATTTTTATGAATTTATTTTGTTTTTTTGGGTTTCACTTGTTTATTTTTCTTACTTAGAATTTTTACCTCAGCAAAATAGGCTATTGTCTCTTAAAGGGGCAAAGAAACCAGTTTTTGTAGCCTACTATCTCATTGAATTTTTTTTTTTCATTTCAATAAACATTACAAATCGTCAACCGATTACAAGATATGACGTATCATCAAACCAATATGGTATTGAAATGTTTATGTGTGAGAAGATAGTGTTCATTTCCCGTCTTTGTTTGCACAAACTGTTCGCTTGTGTGATACTTTCTTTTGGTTGGTAGATGAATGCGGACTCTGGAAAGTGCTGTTAGATTTTTTTGAATTCTTGTATCTCCGTTGTAAATACCGGCCACTTATCTGGATTCTTTTGATTAACTGAATTAGGTCCATTGAGTCTGTGCAAAAATTTTCGCAGAATCTTCGTTTCTTATGTAGGCTAAACATCGCCCATCGAAGGCTAAAAAACTCTATATATAGCAGAGATTTTCCTCAGTACGTTCTTTTCATGCCAATGAGGTCACTCGTCATGTCCTTCAATTTAAAGATCCATCCAACACCTGATGTGTGCTCTCACTCTTTCCATGAGCCATCAACGAAGCATACCACTGGTGAGGGTTCCAAAGCTAAATCGCCTTCATCGTCAGGCTCTCCTGTTGGATTCACCTATGTGGAAAGCCGTCAGAGTTTGCTTTCTCTCCGGACTTTTTCTAGGGGTCTACATAGGGGTATGATCAATATTGTTATAGAACTTATCATTTCGAGATTTTCAAATAAATCAAAAAATCTATGGAAAGTTTATGGAATCGGATTACAGTTGGGATTCGTCTGGTAATCGCCATAGAAGATAATCCATGTTCCCAAAAATACCATTGAGTTTGTTTTGATTTTGGCCAACTGATATATTTTCGAAATAGGTACATAGATAATTTGAAAATAATAAAGGGATATCTTTCAATCTTTGATGTACATAATATAATACAAAAGTCAATTCCCAAAAACCACAAAAAATTTCATCAATTTTTTTTTCAAAATACTAAAAAACTAAAATAAAAGTTTAAATCCTAAAATAAAAATTTGAAACTCTAAAAATATACTTTAAACCATAAAAACTATACTTAAAACCTAAAATACACAACTCAAACCACAAATATTTTGATTATAAACATTTAATTTGAAAAAATAAGATTTTTATACTATTTTTGAAAAGGTAAAATTATTAATTATATATTTTGAAATGTTTAAAATATTTTAAGATATTTTGTAATATAAATTCACATATGATTTAGTTTTTAAAAAAAATGAATTATTTAAAGTTTTTGGGTCACAGTATTTAGAGGTTTAACTTATCTTTCGATTAGGCCCATCGCTAAATAAACATGACCTTACTTAATGGCCCATGCGCACCAAATCAAGCTTCTCTAAATGGCCCATGCGGCCCAAAGAAAAGCTTCACAAAATAAACGTTTCACGTTTTCATGTTTCCTCCATGGATTTCATCTCCTTGAAGAATACTAAACTTAGTACAAACTCTCAAACGCTTGCTTCTTACTTTTTCTCGGTTCGAAAATCACTTGGACAACGTACGCAAGGATCAAAAAGGTTCTCTAGCTTGCTTGGCTTTGATGCAAAGGTTGGGCAAGGAAAACATTTTTTTTCCATCTATAATATGAATATAAATCTATTTGATGTATATAGGCGAAAAAACATAATGTAAAATTATAAATATAAGTAAAGACTAATTATAGGGAAATTTATAGCCATGATCTTGTTAAATTAACAATGTTAATGCGCGTAAATAGATAAAGTTTGAAGAACAAAGAATATTTTATAACAATAACGACACAATTTTTTTACCAGAGAATTCCTTTAATATATTTATTTTGTTTTAACATTCCTTTAATCTTATGATATTTTCTTAATACGGCTTTAAATCTTACTATATTGGGCCACAACGATGTGGTCCAATGATAAACATAGTCGATTGAGGAAACATGAAACGTTTCTATGATATTGTTAATATTAATATTTTTAAACGAATCTTCTTTGCTCCTATTTGTAACCATATAAAGAAAGAAATTTATCTAGAATTGGGAATACAACTTTACATTTTCTTAAATACGAAACTTTTTAGAAACAAAAAAAAAAAAGAACACACGAGACTTTCTCTTTGGGTTTGACTAAATTTTGAGGTCCTCCTTATAAAAGGCGAACAAATACAAAGGTTAGGATGTCACTCTCATTACAATTTTTTTCATTCAAAACAAAATCATTTAATCTAAAACTGTTTCGTTTGAGAGAAAAAGGGCAAAGCTTTACTGGAAAAGCAAAACGTAGATGATTTGATGGAGAATCTGTTAGGTCTTCTCAGACTTCATGTGATTAGAGGTGTGAATCTCGCCATTAGAGATTCCACTAGCAGCGATCCTTACGTCATTGTTCGTATGGGGAAACAGGTAATTCCATGTTTTGCATTATTCTCTTAAAATTTAATAACTTCTTGTTTCATTTTCGTGTAATATATATGGGTTCTCGAGCTTCAACTGTATCATATAATCTCTAGATGTTCAAGGTTGTCTCGTTTTAGAATTTATGGATCTTTGGTCATGAATGTTGTTAACTTATGAATGGTTCCTTTGAAATTTAGCTTAGTTGTGTTGAGGCCATCAAATGTTTACATGTTGAATTCAAACCGAAGCATACTTGTAAATGTCAGTTATATACGTATAATTCTTATGTTTTTCCTCCTTTTTAACGTAGAAACTACGAACCCGTGTGATGAAAAAGAATTTGAATCCGGAATGGAATGAAGACTTGACACTTTCTGTTACTGATCCAATTCTTCCCATTAAGATCGTAAGTGGATTCCTACATTACAATTGTTGGAACCAATTTTGACGTTATGCTAATTTTTCACATTTCTGATGCCTCTATAACATGAATGAGAAATTAAGATTCAAAGGTGGGTATTCTTTCTCAGTAAAACAGACGATTCACTAGACCATAATGAATACTTGAGATCTTTTGAAGTTTGAGACAGAACATATACTACAAAACATAACAAGAAAGTGGGTATATTTGTTGTGTTGATACAGATGGTGTACGATAGGGACTGGTTCTCAAGGGATGATAAGATGGGAGATGCGGTTTTTCACATTGATCCATTCCTTGAAGCCATCAGAATCCAAAACCAGCTCGGAGGATTCCCTGATGGAACTATAATAATGAAGATACAAGCAAGCAGACAAAACTGCTTGTCAGAAGAGAGCAAGATTGTATGTCATAAAGGAAAGATTGTCCAGGATATGTTCCTTAGGCTACAGAACGTCGAGCGTGGGGAGGTCCAGCTTCAGCTTGAGTGGATTGATGTCACGGGTGCTATGAGTATATAGGAGGATGATTGTTTTGCATACTAGATCCATTCACATATTACAAGAAGTTTTATAGGAAACTAGTTATGCTCACTACTAAAAATTATGCATTAGGCACATATTAACTATAGATTTTTTTGTAACTAATTTGAAATCCATAGATAAACAAAATCAAATCCATGAAAATTGAAAGCCACCAAAAGATTCACAGCAAAGCTATACAAGCCACGTTACACCACTTTTGCATCAATTTTACTGATAAACACATAATAGTATCGTAATTTTAATGGTAATTTCAGTTTCATAATTCTCCTAATGTTTCAAACTACTAGTTAATTTTGAAATAATTTTTTGTGGTATTTTTGAAAATAATATTCTTTTACGAAATATTAAATTCGTACGTAAGTTTTCGTTCCTAACTTTAGGTCCAAAAGTGAAAGATTCGTCTGGTTTTAATTAGGCTTAGATATTCGGATATTCGGTTCGATTTCGATCGATTATTTTTAGTTTTGGTTTTTTCGGTTGATAAGATCAAAAATTCATTATATTTTGATTCGATTTTGGTTCAGTTATACTTTGGTTTCGGTCGGTTCGGTTATTAAATTTAAAAACCAAAATAACCAAAATAATCAAAAATAACCAAAATAACCAAAAATAACAAAAAATAACCGAAAAATAATCAAAAATAACCAAAAATAATCAAAAAATAAAAAAATAACCGAAATTAACTGAAAAATCCAAAATATCCAAAAGAATTTCGGATAACCGAAAATAACCAAAAATAATTTGGTTTTTTCGGATATTATTTTGATTTTCAATTCGATTTCGGTTAGTAACTAATAACCATATTTTTTCAAAATAATATCTGTTATTTCTTTATAACCGAATATCAACCGAAATCTGTTTTTCGATTTGTTTTATTCGGTTCCAATTATTTGCCCAAAACTATTTTTAATGGATGGCAGATTAGAAAGTAATTAAATCTGATTAACAAATACTAATCAATATCAATCTACAAGTTCTAAAGCTTCGTAACTACCAGAAGACGTCAATAGTCGATAAATTGTATATTTACAAAGACGCAAAGAAACGATTCCTCACCGTCAATATCTCGACGGTCGATTTCAAACTCCACCGTTAATCATCATCCGCTTAAATTCTTCTAAATCAACGCAACCGTCGCCATCGGAGTCCACTTTACTAATCATCCTCTTGCAATCTTGTAGTGAACACTTCTCACCGAGATTCTTCATCACCGAGTGAAGCTCCTTAACCGAGATCCGTCCGTTACCGTCCAGATCGTAGAGATCGAACGCTTCTTTCAGATCTCTAATATCATTGTTGTTACCGTCACCGTGTTTACCACTGCTTTGAAAGAGAGCGACGAACTCATCCATATCGATAAATCCATTACCGTCAAGATCAAACTCCTTCATCATAGAAATCATCTCTTCCTGCGTCGCGGACGGACTAAGCGCTCCGATCACGTCTTTAAGCTCCTCGCAGGAGATATTTCCATCGCCGTTTTTATCGAATCGCTGAAACACTTTTCGGATATCTTCCATGGAACCTAAGCAATTTCTATCTCCCTTCTTCGACATTGTGACAGAGAGAATGTAGAGAGTAGAAAGAGAGGAAAATTACGAAATTCGAGAAACTTAGAGAAACGAAGTTGGTTTAGTTAGTTATAAACATGGGAATATGGGGAGTGACGAATTAACGCGGTTTCAAAACGCGTGAAGATTGCGTGACTTCTTAGGTTATGATTTTAATATGCTATTACTCTCTCTCTCTCCCAATTTTCTTTTTACACCAAATGTATTGTATTTTTTGATTAAATGAGTAATAAAAGAAAAAGTGTTAATCTTATTTTGCAAGGAAATCAACTTGCAATTGAACCATAAACTATAGAAATGGAGAAACCGATTATAATGAACATATGGTTGAGAAAACGAACCGATATATATTGAATAACAAATAAAGAAAAGTTTAGATGCTAATAATTAGTATAACATACATATATTTATATATGCAATGAATCTTAAGATTTGGTATTATATGAGATAGTGGAAAAAACTAACTATTAACTATTAATTAACAAATTATAGTTTTATTTAACACAATAAAATATTTATAAACGTGTAAATGAATATTTAATATTCTACTTAACCCGATAAATCTACACAGACATTTATATTTTATGTATTGTCATTCAATCTTCTTCCGAGAATCAAAACATTTAATGAGTGCTGACTTTCTCATTAAATTTCTATGCTTGCAAATCTTCAATAGATTTTGTCTAGGCATCAATAGTGTCGATCTACTAAAATTTTAAGTTAATAGTGTTGTTGGTTTGATCGTCGGAGGCGATTATGGTTGTGGTCAATACTGTGACTGCGGTTGCGACTGTGATAGATGTTGTTTGTTTGTGTGACGCTGGTAATTGCGGTTGCGGGTGATCGTAAATTTTTATTTACACCGTTGTTTTAATCAACGATCGAAAATATTGTGACATATGATATAACGTCTGACCGATGCGTCTGATGTAAATGCGGCAGCTAAACAAACAATAATCTGTCGCAGCCGGTTATTATAGCTCACAAATGAACATGATCCATCTATAGAAGATATTTTATTCACCCTAGCAAATGAACATATGGCAATATAGAGAGAGCTTCCTTTGGTAATATGCTAACCCTATCAGCACAATTTTAGTTTTAGAAAAGTTTTGTTTATTTTCTGACATTTTTGTTGTTGTTATCCACCAAATTGACCTTTTAACACTGAACCGGTAGAATAAAATCTAAACCGGATTAGGGCCTGCCTTTTTATGCTTGATGTCTCTAAAGAGGCCGATATTTTTGTTTGACTAAAACTTTTTTTTTCCACTTTAATATATACATACAGATTTCTGATAATGTCACAGCTCATTATTTTTTATATTTTAGTATACATGACAAAGCAATTATTTCCAATTAATATTTTTGAAAGTAAAACAGTAGAGTTTGATTAAAAATCTTTACATTATTTCTGTTTGATCAAATATTTAGACCTAATAATTTCACTAGACAGAAAAACATGATAAAAAGCTGTAGAATTGAGAAGAAAGAGTAAAGAAAAAGTAATTAAATAGATTATAAAAAGAATTATAAATAGAAAAAAATATATACCCATTGATCAGACACTGTTGATATTTTTGTAAGCCAGAATATTTGCTCAAGTTTGACCCAAAACTTAAGATTTTCTTTCCACTTTTACGAAATGAGTTTATGGAATTGAAAGTTGCTACAACTACCTAAAGATTTATCCTTCAGTTGCTTCTTAATAAGCTAACTCTATGGTACACTAAAACCGGGACGGTCATTAGAAATAGGGATGGGGACAAATATAAAAACGGCACATTTAAAATTTGTGAATACGGAGACGGTATAGATATGTTAGAAAATATATATAAATAAAAAATATAAAAATTTTAAAATGAAATTTTTTATTTAATATCATTGATGTTTAGGGTTTAACATTTATTCCTGTTTAGAGTTTAGTGATTAGGTTTAGGAATTAGATATTAGTGTATACTTCTTTTTATATCACAAAAATATTGTATAAGATATTTATTTAGTAAAATAATAATAAAATATAAAAAAATGAAAAAATGGTTGTCCCCTTCAAGTACCCGTCTTTGGGACGTTTCCGGGACGGGAGACGGCACCGGAGTAGAGTACCCGAGTACCCGTGAGCTAACTCCTCAAATATTGGCATCCGAAAATCTGTGTATTGCAAATTTTAAGGCTTTGTATCTGTGGGCTTTGTGATCTGTAGTACCTTGTCGTCCATATGCTTTTGATTAAAAGATATAATAGACAACAAATAAAATTCTTAATATTAACTAATTAAGTAGAAATTATATGTATTATAATATATAGTTAACATATGGATTATAGGTAGGCTGTTATATTACACGACTTACATAGTTAAATGGGTAATGAAGGGTTAACTAGTTTGGTTGGCTGTGCGACAAACCATTCACATATCAAACTATGAAACTAATAAACCTAATTGACGTTAAAAAAAACTTATAAACCTAATCAAACGAAAGTCATAGATTGATCTAAAAAGACAATTAATGATGATAAAATTAATAAAATAAAACAAGTTGGACAGTTGGACAAATATAGCTAATTTATGAAGTAAATTACTCTTAAAGTCGACGTGTTGGCTAGAGAAACGAAACTATGAAGCAGCTTCAGAGGAAAAACGAATCATCAAAACAAACTAAAATAACATAACATGAATCATCAAAAATAAAAATTGATCATATTTGGGAATCAAAAAGACGTGTAGATTAGCGGATAATACGGCGATGTTTTTGCTTTGTTGTTCTTTGTTTCTCTTAATTAATCATTATTTTTGGGGGTTATAAGTCTGAGTCCATTAATTTCACCTTACTGCCAGCTAACAATCCCGATGAATTACATATTAAATATTGTAATACATATACATTTTAGTTTACATTCATTCATTAGGTTTTTGATAATTAAACGTTTGCACTCAAACGGATCTTATGATCTTGAAAGAGCAGAGAGGTCTGTGAGTCCCATAACAAAGACAGTAAAGCATGCAATTCCAATATTATATGGCTTTAATTTTCTAAGATTAAAAAATGACGATAAATATTGGGTTTGATCTATTGCCAGCTTCTTTTTCTAATCAGATAATCGATTAAATACAGTAAGAGTTAAAAATAATCTTAAAAATACGTCATCGGTTTAGATAAAGTATTCTACATAACCACTTATATAAACCTTTATCATGACATAACTACACAAAACATTGTCTCTCTTTGCTTTACGAATAGACAACCTTAAAGCCACTTCTCATTAAAACACACAAAAAACCCTAAACACACTTTACTCTTATTAGTGTCTAATGGCACTCGTTAATGACCATCCAAACGAGCCAAGTTACATCGTTAAACAAAACTCCTCCTCCGAAGATCTCTCCTCGCCGGAGAATTACGGATTGGATCAGCCGGAGGCAGCTTATGCTAGTGGTGGAGGAGGAGGAGCTTCGGCTTCGAGCAGTAGCACGATGAATTCAGATCATCAACAACAAAACAAAGGCTTTGTGTTTTACCCATCCAGTGAATCTGTTGAAGATCACAACTCTTTGATGGATTTCAACGGATCATCATTTCTCAACTTCGACCACAGCCATGAACATCATGAGAACTTTCCTCCGGCCATAAGCTGCGGTGGTGGTACCGGCGGTTTGTCCTTCTTGGAGGGTAGTAGCATGAGCTACGGTTTCACAAATTGGAGTCAACATCATATGGATATTATTAGCCCTAGACCCATTGAAACACCGGGAACAAACCAAAGCCATAAAGATTGGTTATACTCTAATTCAACTGTTGTAACCACTGGTTCTAGACATGAATCTATGTCACCAAAATCCGCCGGAAACAAACGTTCTCACACGGTAAATTTTGTTTTTTAGACCTAGGCAATGAATCTCCTCATACACGTTAAGATCACTTCGTAAATATTAATCTTCTTCATCTAAAAAGATCACTTTGAATTATGATTATAGGGAGAGAGCATTCAACCCTCGAAGAAACAGAACAACGGCGCGGCCAAGCCTAAACAAACAAATTCACCTAAAGATCCACAAAGCCTAGCAGCCAAGGTTTGCTTTCTTGAATTTCAAAGTCATTAAAAATGTAATGAACTGCAAAAAATCGTTTTGTGGATCTGTTAATTCATTTGTTTATCTTTCTTTGTTTAGAATCGAAGAGAAAGGATTAGTGAACGTCTCAAAATATTGCAAGAACTTGTACCCAATGGCACAAAGGTATACATGACATCCTTATACATATTTATGTCAGATTTAAAATTATTACATTAACTATTCTTTTGTTATCTTTTCGCAGGTTGATTTGGTGACAATGCTAGAGAAGGCTATTAGTTATGTCAAGTTTCTTCAAGTACAAGTTAAGGTATATAATAACAATTACGATAAACATTCCTCCAAGTTTTCTTTGCAAGATTAATTTATCATATATGTATGTTTGTAGTGAATTGTTAATGACAAGGTGTAGTTTTTTAATAAATCTAATGTTCATTAGGTACTTGCGACTGATGAATTTTGGCCGGCACAAGGAGGAAAAGCTCCAGACATTTCTCAAGTTAAAGACGCCATTGATGCCATTCTCTCCACAGCACAACGGGACAGAAATTCAAATCCCATCACCAATTGATAAAGAGTTTAATCATTAAATAATTACTCAACACTAATATATAACGTTGTGATAATATCGGGGGAAACAATGATTCTCTCGGTAAATTCCACGTAAATGTTTAAATCTAATCCAAAAATATAACGAAGAGAAGACATGGGGCATTGAAATCACCGATGATCATTTCGATATGAGTCCACACGAAGATAGAATCTTTAATTAGTAGATGATGATAATAATAATATACATAAATTTGTATCTCTTTTTTTTTTGTATTTTGTGATTTAGTCTACGAAATACATATCTTATAATTGATGGGATTTAAAGTGTAAGAAATGAGTAATAAAATTCTGCGTTTTTGGATTTTTATGGAGCTTGATCATTATCAGAGAATCTATCAGTTTTGTCACCTTTCTGGTCTATTTGAATAGTGCTTTTCGAGCGACATGTCTTTTTTAATTAAAAATTCTCAAAATATGTACTAAAACATATATATTGTTATCAAATGCATTTCGACATTCTCATTTGAATTGTCAAAACATATGGTAAAACGTAGACAACAAAAAGTTCAATATACAACTGGTCATGAATATAATGAGACTAATATTAATTAAATGGCCATTACTTTATCTTACTATTAAGCAAATGGTCATCATTACTATTTTATCCCGAAAATATAACTTTTCATTATTTTCATTGACACAATAATTATAACTATTTTACCCCCTCTCGCACGATAAAATCTATTACTATAAAATTCTATGACACATAATTTTATTGTATATTTAAAATGAGATTGATAAAAGCATAACTATATAATGACATGATAACTATATTTTGTTAAGAAACACTTCGTGATCATTAACATATATATTGTTTTTGACGCGATAGAAAATAATTTACTTAAAAATAGAAATTCATTAAACCTGATCGATTCAATTGCCTAATGACAAATTTTTTTTTGTTGCTAATTCACCTTTTAGATTAGTTTTTAAAAAACATGCATGACGTTCTTTAGAAGAAATATTTTTCAAGATATAATTTAATTGATTGGACGAGATATTAAGATCTCGATTTAGCATGTGTCCTTTGGGGGAGATTAGGGATACATGTTCGATTAAATTATTAACAATATATTTATTTGAAGTGATATTTAAATGTAAGTCCAACATTATTAAATTAATTAACTATATGACTAAGCCACATGAATAATCCCACTTTAAGCGCTGTACTTGTATTTATGTACTTCCGGGCTCTATTAAGTGAATAAGACAAACGAAGTTATTGAAGGTCCAATAATTTTGTTATTTTATAATCCATTTATACATAATGATTCCATATTTATGTTACCGGATTGGCCTTGTGTAAAAAATCAATAAATAAAAATAAAAACTTCAATCCAATTTTTTTAGTTTTAATTTCACATCTCGTTGTAACAGTCCTGTAGATTTTTTTTTATCTAAGTTTAGATAAAATGAGAGCCACTTTCTTCCAAACTTAACAAAATGATTTTGATATAAAATTGCAATGAATACAAATAAAAATAACTAAGGCAAACCAAATATATACATATAACAAAAATTAATACTATCTTTGTCCGTTTACATTAAAATACATTTTTCACATATACTAGGAAAAAATAATG
This sequence comes from Pugionium dolabratum, assembly GCA_018901945.1. NCBI lineage: Eukaryota > Viridiplantae > Streptophyta > Magnoliopsida > Brassicales > Brassicaceae > Pugionium > Pugionium dolabratum. Next base: position 91,960 of record JAEVFF010000487.1, read on the forward strand.
TATATACTTCTATTTATCTTAATTTTACTGAATTAGTGTTTTATTCTCCCAGTTGGAGCATTTTATTATACCATTTTTCAAACACCATAATACATCAAAATTGGCCGAGTCTTTTTTTTATATATATATAATTTTAATAGAAGTTCTGAGTCATTTTCAAAATATATTGTTATGATTCTTGACGTAAGTTTCTTAGATATAATGGTTATACTTTCTATTTTCGTTATGAAAGAACAATTTTTTATTTCTTCTATCAAAATAATATTTTGGTAAATTATATATAATTAAATTTGATTTTCAGATAAACATCCAAATGTGCTTGGAAACTATAAGCATGCCAATCTTAAAGTTGTTGACTGTCAAAATCAAGTGAATCTCCAATCAATCAAACTTTTAATTGAGCCATGCCTATGATTATGCATGGTTTAATTAGTACATCATGTAAAACAAAAATATAAAAAAAAAATCTTAATGATTCTAACTAGGACATCTTTTAACATGCATAAGTAAGAAAAAAACATACCAATCAAATTTAATTTGTGATACTATAGCACTAAAAGGAAATAATTACTAAAATAACAACGATTAATATTTTGGTTATATTGAGGGAAATTAAATTAAATAAAATGCACATGATACATTCTAAAACCGGAAAATGTATGTATATTAGTATTTAAAAACTTTACTTCTCCCCAAGTCGTATACTACATATCGAATCACATTCAATGTGTCATTTAAGAGAATGGCAGGCTGGATTTTTGATCATAACAATTATGATTAATAATACAGGAGAATTCACGTGCACAGAGATTTGATGACGTGAGGGGTTATAAAAAGTTTGATAATACAATGAAGTTGTTATTTTTATCTTGGTTTGCTAATTCGTTTGATTTGGCGATATGGAAAAGTCTAAAACAACAACTTTATTGATGAAAATAATCAACTTTTATTATATTAGCTTGATATATACATGGTTTCATCTTCCAAACATATCACAATTAATTTTGTATCTTCCAAAAAGTATCATTAAAATATTAATTTTTCAAAATACCACAAAGCTAAAATTAAACTGTAAACCCTAAAAAATAAATCCTAAACCCTAAATCCAAAATACTTAATCCAACTTAAATATTTAAACTTAAAAAAAATTAAATCATTTTTATGTTTGTGGTATTTTGAAGAAGAAAAAATAGTAGTATTTTTGGAAAATAAAAACTAATAATGGTATATTAGGAATACATTTTTATGGTATTTTAAGGTTTTATCTCTATATATATTTATGAGGAATCCTGGCAAAAAGAATTAAGATCCAAAGTACGTGAAAACAAATTATAGATTTATATCTCAACACGCAAAATATTCGTTTTTTCTTTTGAATAGTATGTATATAACACTTTTGATTTGCCCTCCCTTTAGGAGATATCATTTGGATCATACAGCCTGATTGTGAGCATAAGTAAGATGTAAGAACATAACACAAAAAGAGAGAGCTTAGTAGAATAAACCACAGGTGCATACATACGCATATGATCAAAGATGAAGGAGTTGTAGAGAACCCTGAAGCTAGTTCAGTTGCGTAAGTTAAGCAGATGTCTAAAAATAGATGAATGTACCTTTGAATTTTTTTCCAACGATCATAAATCACTGCATATATATGTAGCAAACATTACGCAAAGATTCTATTCTATATAATAAAATACGTTTTAGTTATATTTTTACACTACTGGATTATAGTAGAGTTTGCTTCGAATGTAAAATTATTATGATTTCAATCATTGCTATTTATTAATAAACTTATTTATAATGGCTATAATTATAATTTTTCATGTTCTTTAGAGAATTAATCTAAATATCAACTTAACGGCCTCCAATTAACAAAAAGATGCATAAAATATGTAAAAATAATGGAGAAGTTTTTAAATAACGCCGTTGGCCACCAAATGAAGATGGAATAAGTCATGAGATGGTATTGTGTTGATAAACTGTGCATTAGTGCATATGTGACAAATACCATGAATACGAAAGTATTATTGTTTTGTCTAAATAATAAGTACGAGGGGACCATTATGAATAAATATTATCGTTTCAACTTTCAAGTGTATATTATATAGTCACATGCATGGCTAATCACATATCTCGATTAATGTGAATGATCCAAATACTTTTATTTCTTCTGTAGACTGTAGTTATTACTGTCATTAAGATCATTTATAGTTCTGAAACCCATGTTATATATGGAACATGGCTTGTATTAAAGATATGTTGTGTTTTGGACAAACATTTGAACAAAATTAAATAACGTTTTCCCAACATATATAATTGATTTAAAACAGTTCTGAAACCCTTGTAAAAAATAAAACAAATTACATTATATAATATTATGAAGATAGAGTCTAGCACTGCATGCTAATTTATTTATCTTAGAGCAAAGAAAAGCTAAATAATTATCAATTCAGCACCATTAATTGCAAACTCATTTATCGCCCTCTCCTGATATATTGAAAAACATGACTTAAAATATATTAAAAGGTTATGTTTGTAAAAAGCTTAAAAATGAAATTTTATTGATGAGTCTATGAATACGTTTAATAAACAGTCATAGTAAAACTTTTTTTCATTATTGTTTAAATTTATTATGTGTTGTTAATATTTGTCTATTAATTATATTTTGATTATATTTTTATCCTAAACATTTAATATTTTCAATGGCTAGCGATTTGGATAAATTACTTTAAAGTTAGTGACGAAAAATTTAGAAAAACGTTATGTATGGGTTATTATAAATGAATAATTTAAATTTTAAACGTGAGATTATACTTTGATACAACGTTTAAAGTGACTTTGATTGTCTTTATGTGTTGTGGCTTATTTTTATTTTTTATACACTGTGGAAATTTTGGATTCTTACGTCATAACTTTTTTGGACTTCGAAATCATCCTAAATAGAGTTGAACTAGTGATCCTAGAAAAGATATTCTAGGTTTAGGTTTAAGAACATTCACTAAATATATTCTAACTTGCATATTCATCATTTTGGACAACTTGGTGCATATATGTTGTCAGTTTAGCATCGTCCATGTTGTGTTTTAGGAGAAGGTCGTAAACATATTTCATTTTGTTTAGATGAAAGCCAGTGCTTGTGTTGTGTGGATTACTTCAATTCCTAAGAAGTAGTTTATGACTCCCAAATCCTTTAACGAAAACCGAGACGCTAGATTGGCGAGGATAGTTACAATAACATTACTGTTGTTACCCGTGCAATGATGTCATCGACATCAACAAGCAAAGATACCGTAATGTTACTGATACACAAAACAAAGAGGGACATATCCAAGAGTGAATTCGTAAGTCCTCCAACAGTGAGAAGATAAAGTTTGAACTCCATATACCAGGCTTGGAGTGCTTGCTTGAGCTCATAGAAAATATTTTCTTCAAGTGGCACACATGTGATAGGAGATCAGGATCTACAAACCCTTTGGTAGAGACATATGCATCTTCATTGAGTTTTCCCTATCGAAAAGCGCTGTTGACGTCAAGTTGTCGGATTGAACAAGAAGATGCAACATTGACATTAAGCACTAGATGAATTGTCATTATTGTCTTAATAACAAAGTTGAAAAGTTCATAGAAATAAATTCCTTTTCGTCGATTATATCCCTTTGCGATTGTCAACTATACCATCACGGAGAAACTTTGTTCGAAAAATCCATTTCGTGTTGATGACGTTGTAGGTTAGATTTGGTGTGAAGAGATCCCAAATTTGGCTTCTCAATTGTAAATCGAACTCTCCATCTTTGCTCTTGAAGACCTTGGATTAGCGTTTTGGGTTCACATTTGTATCCAAGATGATGATGGAAGATAGAAAAAATCTTGTTTTGGATTATTTCCTCTGGTTTGCATTGGGTGGGTATTTCGTAGTTGGTTTTTTGTTGGGTTATGGTGCGTTTGAGTTTGGAAAAGAAGTTGTGTTGCTATATTTTGGTGGATGATGGACTGAAGAAGGGATTGTATTTGGGCTTGTAGAGATGGACTGAAGGAGGGATTTGATTTTGCCTAATATATTGCAGGTTATAGTAGGCCAATTTCGTATGAAGAGTTTATTTGGTGTAGCTTCTCTCTTTTAACATTTTAGTATTCGCTAAGTTACGGAAACTTTGGAAATATTAGATCAGAGATATAAATAGACTGTGCTACTCTTGTTCTGTATACGTTTCTGAACACAGCTAAAACGTGGACACACAATCTATGTTTACGAGACGGATGCCGTGATGAATATGGGTACACATACACCCATTTTAAATTTATAAGGAAACAAATAGTTAATTTTAGATTTAAATATTCATATGGTTAATCACCGTATATGTTCTAGGAGTACTATGAATCGAGCATATAGTTATCCGTTCCAAATTTACCAGTTGTGCACCCACTAAACAAAATTTTCTGTATCCACTCCAGCGTGACCTTATTTTCGGTATTTAAAATAGAGAAACTTTGCTAATTTTAGTATGTCCTTATTTAGTTTAGCGATCAAGTAATGGGTAATGTGAAAGAATATTAAACATATTTTCCACCAAGAACTTGATCGTGAGAAGGTAAAAAGGTGATACAGATTCTCTGCATGTTTTGCTGTTAAGAAAAGTTTTGTACGTTTTGTTTTAGTAAATCTAAATTCATTTATATGCTTAACCTAACCCGAAATTATGTTGCGTGTAAGACCGTAGCAATAAAAGACACAAACAGAGAAAAATGAGAGAGTCGTAAAGGAGGAAAATCCAAATTGAGTATTCATTAACTTGAATGTGTGTTACAACCAGATGTTATATATGTAGAACTAGTTAAAAAAACGAACAACTGAAACAAGTATTTACGTTGCCAATATGAATCAATTAGCAGACCAATGCACTCGCAACCGAAGGAACTGTAACAGACATAACCATCGACTTACTTGAATCATCTCCAGGTCGGGTTTCAGGCATACACTTAAAATGAACTATAGGACCCAACTTTGTGTCCTCATCCTCCATGTTTAAGTAGACTGCATCTTTGTACATCCATTCATCAGCTTCATGGCTAAAGAATTCTTCAAAAGGCTCTACACATAAAGCACAGGTTTTTTGATTTTCATCTGCAGGAACTACACGTTCTTGATCTTCTTCTTCTTCCTTCTTCTGGTTCACATTAAAACCTGCTTTAGGCGCTTCAGTCGCTCCTCCTGTTGCTGCAGTGAGCCATAAAGATTTACTCGCAAACCAAGCTCGCGATTTGTTCGGTTTCTGGCTTAATCTCGTGCTGGTTTTGTTTGCATCTTTAACCATCCTGTTCTTCCTCACATGCCAATCCATGTGGTTACTATGATCTTCTTGACATTTGAATCTCATCCCACACGACGAACATTGCCTCGGCATATCAGAATACAGAGACTTAATCACAGATTCATGTCTTACTTTAAGCTTCGCTGGATCGAAATCCAGTCCAAGAGGAGATTCGTCGGCGTCTGAGTTTTGCTTCTCGTTGCTAAGGACGTCAAGTAAATCTGATATATCCTTGCTCACAATAGGTTGAGGCATTGCTTGTGACACAATTGAAATCATGTTTGAATGATTCATAGGCATTGAATTGGGCAAATTGGTATACGCAGGTGCGTAAGCGTTAAACCTATCTTCGGCTATGTTCGGTACCAAATTCGTAGATCTAATCGGAAAATTGCTAAGATTCGACCGGTTAACGGATTCGTTCGGAACCCATTCAGGCAACGAATCGAAAGAGACATCATCGTTAAGTTTACGATAAGGTAAAGGAAACGGAATCAATTGGGGATTAGGGTTCCCATACCCAGACGGTTTCTGATAATCGGTGTTAGATGGCGAAGAATCGTTATTACGTAAAGCAAAAGGAAAGCTACTGCTTGAATTAAATCCAATCACATCACCGTAATTTGAAACCCTAGACACGTTACTACCATGATACAGAGGAATCCTCCCATGCGTTTGCGTTTGAGATCTAGCACGTTTCTGAGGCGGCGTGTAACGATTGCGCTCCTCCTGGAAGCCTCCGATGACGCCTCGTCTCTTCAACGTCGTCCCAGCGTTCGCGTTCGCATTCCCGTGAGTGTTTCTCTGATGAGCGAAGAATCCGTTGGATGACATCTTCTCGATTCAACAGCGTATGGAATTTCTCTGATTCTGGAGGGTGAAAGAAACCCTAAAATTGGATTTGTGTTTGCGAGAGAGACGAATGTTCGAAAGTTTAATGATTTGGGGAAGAAATTGATAAAACGATTTGCGATGAGGCAAGGATTATATATAGAAGGTTTATGTCGGTTAAAAAAGTAACCGCGTGAAAAGCGCGTTTCTCCCACGGGCTTTATCTGAGAGAAGCCCAATTTATTAATGGGCCTAACATGTGGGCCAATGGAAAATTGTTGCCCTTCTGGAATCTACTCGTCGTCTCTCGCTCTGGTGTTTTTCTCAGTGATCCCTGAAGAGGAAAAAGAAGAAGAAGAAGAAGAAGAAAAAGAAGGAAGTAATGGATTCTGAAAAGGCACTAGAACTTGTCAAGCATGGAGCTACGCTTCTATTTCTTGATGTTCCTCAGCATACACTTATCGGAATCGATACTCAGGTTAGTTATTTCTTGTAAGTCTGTTCAGAAATGGAATTGAGTTTTGAATACAAATACTTTTGCACTAAAAGGGTATCAATTCATGTAGAAATCTGAGTTCGAGCTTTGTTTTCGTCATTTGCTAGCGTTATTATTGTGAATTTGAGCACAGTTGCGAGTTGCAATTTGATCCTCTTGTTTAAAGTTTTGTGTTAGTAGAATCCCGAAGAACAAGGTCGACGTGAGCTAGATATAGCATCGGAATTGATAATTATGACAAAATATAGAGAGGTTTGAACAAACTGAAGATCACAAACAGTCAAATTTGTATAGAGGACTTGTTTTAAACCAATGGAGATTTATGGTTTAACCAGATTAGCTGTTGGTGGAATTTTCATATCTTAACAATGTTCTTAATTCTCGTTACAGATCTTTTCAGTGGGGCCAGCTTTCAAAGGGATTAAGATGATCCCTCCAGGAATTCACTTTGTATTTTATAGTTCGTCAACCAGGTTCAAGTCTTTATTAAATGGTTTTTGAGCTTTTATATATAGTTTTGAATAAAATTTCTATTTCTATATCAATTTTTACCGTTGGCTAATGTAAGTCTACTTTTAAGGAATGGTAAGGAGTTTTCACCTACCATCGGCTTCTTTGTTGATGTTGCTCCTTCTCAGGTTGGGAATCAGTCTCTATCCTCAACAACTTTGAATATTTTGTGCTCCTCATTTGTTATGTTTTGGTCTCACATTCATGTTGACCTGAGATGGCGATTGCAGTATAATATTTATTTCATTTCTTATATGTTTTTCCTGCTTTAAACTGACTTGGAAACTTTTTACACCTCTTTTCTTTTCACCAAACTTAAATGAAAAATGTATTCCACGTTAGTGATTCTGTATCAGTCAGAAGTCTACAAGGATATGTATATCTATATATAATGTTTTTTTTGTTCATGCGGTGTAGGTTTTTCGCTTGTGTTTTGTAGTTATAATTGTATTTGTAACTACCTTGAAAACAAATTCAGAAATCAACTAATCGTGTTCTTGCCTTGCCTGTGTTTGCTATCCTGTAAGTAGCAACATGGAACTGTTAAAACCGATTATGTATATAATTTGACTATCTATTGTTGACTATACAAGGTTATTATACGCAAATGGAATCAGCAAGACGAGTGTTTGGCCAAAGTATCAGAAGAAGAGGTTTGCCCTTTTGATAACCTAGTGCATTGATTTTCATTTTATTTTAGTGAAACAGTGCAAAATTTCTCAATGCTACTTATGCAGTTATCAGTGATTTGCATCTCTGTTTCAGTTTAATTGATACTAGTTTACTGCCTGCTGGAAGAGGAACATAGTCAAAACTGTTCTGTAAAAGTTAAACAGAAAAAAAACATGTTATAGTACTCACTACTCACTAGTCAGTAGGCTTGAGAAATTGTTCTGGATTATTTATTTTCAGTCTTCTCCCTTTGATGCCAGCAAGAGAGATATTCTCAAGCAGTCAGGAATTTGGAGTTTGACAAACATCTTGGCCCATACAATTTAAGTCAATATGGGGTGTGGAAGCACTTATCTAACTACATTACAAAGGATGTCGTTGAAAAGTTTGGTATGTGGACCTAATTTATTAGTGGATTCCTTAACCACACTGTTAATGTTTTCCCTCGCTTGAGTAATGAATAAATCTCAACATGTTCAAAATTGTATGTTCAATTTTGCAGAGCCAGTTGGAGGAGAAATAACAGTCATGTCTGAATCTGCTATTCTAAAAGGTGGACCTAAAACCGCAATGGAAAGAGCACTTGATGCACAGATGAAGAAAAGCAGGTTTACGGCATCATCTACTGAGAGACCCAAAGGGAATAGGTTGTACTATACTTCTATTCCTCGTATTATAAAGCACAAGGGAATGTCTGGGCAGGAGCTGACGTCTATGAATCTTGACAAGGTAACTCTCCTTAGCCGACTTCGTCTTCACTTTTTCTGTAGATGTTTAAATCTCAAACTCCCATGTCATTTCCACTATTTCTTTGTATAGACTCAACTACTAGAAAGCGTATTGTCAAAGGAGTACAAAGCCTCGGAAGACTTGCTTCTTGGAGAGCTACAGTTTTCTTTTGTAGCATTTTTGGTATGTTCATGACATATACATGTATGGTTACAAGTAAGAATCCTTCAGATTTGCTCCATTCTCAGATCATGATGTCACGTCATTTTGCAGATGGGGCAGTCTCTTGAATCCTTCATGCAGTGGAAGTCATTAGTTAGTCTTTTACTGGGCTGCACTGATGCGGTATTCGAACTTTTTTCATTTTGTTAATATAATTTCCGTATCAATATTGTTTCTTCCGTTTTATGCTTCTCAGTTTTTACTTATGATATGGATACTTGCTACTATATGTTACTTATTGTAGTCTAATAAGCAATGTAGCGTCATGGCTCTTTAGTTTTTGACATTTACATGTCTTTGTGGACTTTTGCAGCCCTTTCATACAAGGAGTCTACTATTTACAAAGGTAAATAAGTTCATTTTCATTTAAAATAGTATATGAGAATGCATCTAGATGATATGCAAACCTATACAATCTCGTCTTTCTCGATCTTTATGTGCCCTCCTAAATAGTATGTAGTATGCAGGCTCTACCAATTACATTCTACCGTCCCCAATTAATTTTAATCTCAACTATGTACTCAAAGAAACTCATTTTTTTTCCTTCCACCTGATGCATTTATTGAAGTTCATCAAAGTCATCTACCATCAACTAAAATATGGACTACAGAAAGAGAATAGTGGTCCTGAGATGGGCATTCAGGCACTTCTTGATGATTCTTGGCTTGCTTCTGATAGCTTTCTGCACTTGCTCTGCAAGGTAACCTTCTTACCAGCAACAAGTTTCTTTTAGCGAGGATACATTTAACATATTAAGTAACTCGTTTGGGAATTTGAATCGAACTTGCATTGCTCTTACATCAGGAATTTTTTGCATTAGTGGAAGAGGCGTCTGTGGTTGATGGAGATTTATTGTCATGGGTATGTACAAAGTCTACATAACGGATCAGTAATCCACAACCTTAAGAGAAGTTTCTTAACAACAAATTGTCAAATTCTTTTTTCACACATGGCTTTTGCAGACACGGAAGTTCAAAGAGTTGCTTGAGAACAGATTAGGATGGGAGTTTCAGAAGAAGAGCGCTCTTGACGGGATTTACTTTGAGGAAGATGATGAGGTAAATGTATTCGCCTCCATCTTTGTCTTAAGTCTCTTTTGCTTTCGGTTCCTTTTTTTCTGCTCAGACAGACTCCGATCATTATGCAGTATGCTCCAGTGGTTGAGATGTTGGATTGAAGTTATGGAGAGTATATGAAAACATAGACATCAATTCAGGTAGTCTTTGATTTTATCCTACATTTTCAAGAGATTTATTCAAACATGTTTCCTCAATGAGGCTATTCTCGTGTCTTAAGTTTGAGGTATGGGGCAGTGATTTGTTGCAATGTACAATGCACATGTCCTTGTACACAGTTAATAAACATAAGTTTGGTGTCTCTGGTCAGAACATAAGAATTTTTCGCCTCCCATCATCATTTGATAAATATCTTTGAAGAAATTTAAGATTTTGTAACAACTATGAAAAATTCTTTTACCTTGAGAAGAAAATGAGAGAACAAGTCATAATTATTTTGTTACGTCTTATGACTAATCCTGATTAGTCCTTGCTTGAACCACCTGTACTGTAAGAAGTTGATGATTAAGGAAACAATTTATGAGTGGATTTGACTAATATTCTTGTCTTGAACTCCCTGACCATAAAGCTTTTTTGGATGCAGGGCCAGAATTTTAGGTTTTTAATGTTGTTAAAGAGTTAGAAGTGTGGTTTTTTGGTGTTGTGAAAGACCTATGAAAATAGATGAAATGATCAGATCATGTAGGAACAAAGTTCAAGTCTACCAGTCTGTTAGGATGTGTCTCTTCCTCGACCCTACAACAAATTCCAGTCTCGCTTTCTTCATAGTTTCTTCAGCTTTTGACCTCTCAAACCATTCCAAAAGGCAGTCGCGTTGATCACTTTTTTACCAGGAAGCTGAACTTGCAATACCTGAATCACCAAAACCAAATCTTAGCTTTTATATGCTAAGACTAATGTCTAATTCCTGAGTTTATAACAGCATAACATCTGCATTCTTGTTTTTCTGTCTCAACAATGAGTCTGTAACTTAATCGATTTAGATAATAGTGGTAGTGATTTTGTCTATAGCTTTATTACCTCCAACGCCGTACCTCCTCCACAAGGAAACACCAATGAACCTTTCTTGAAATTTACATAATCTTGTTCACCATCCTGAATCTCCAGATCTTGGCATACTCGAGTGGTGATGATCTTAAGCTCTAGCTCGATTTGCTGACTGCTATTGTCGTCGAGGACTACAACTTTAGCTCGTGTTCCTGGCCATCCTGCAAATGCACGAACCTGGAAAGCGGTTATAAGTTTTTATGTTTATGGTAATAGACTAATCGAACCAAAGGACAAGGTTCTTCTACCTTGTTATGTAGAACAATAGCTTCATCTTCAAAAGAGAGCCAAGCCTCATCTGGAGCTATCTGTTCATCAATTGAGTAATTTCAGTCCAATAGCACATTTCTGTTTGTAATTATCATTTTCAACCTCCTTTAAAACCGAATTTTGAATCAGATTATACACATTACAAAGGGCAATATAACAGTGATGCTTTGTAACCTGTGCCCTATTTTGTAATGATACACGAAATGCCACAAATACCTTTGGCGCTAAGGTAGCTTCAGACTCCTCTTGGAGAACTGCTTTTGATTTTGCAGACCCATCGAATATCGAAGGAAGTTCATGGATAAGTAGCTTAGATCCTGCAAATATAATTTTTCACAGAGATAGATAAGCTGGGTAATTCCAAAATCCCCTAATCATAGAATCCAGTCTTTTCTAAAAGATCATAAACCAGGTTTTGTTACATCTTATCAGCAATCCTCTTTTGTTCTCATAATCCTAGTTTATATATTTACTAAGACAATTTTCACCTAATAGAAGCACTTAAGCAGGGTACATGCTAGCACAACATAAACAAGGACGGACGAAGAAATGGGCAGAATTTATCGAATGAAAGAAGGTAATAATCGAGTCCTTATCATAACAAGATTTTGTTGAATGATTTTACCAGAAATGCATAAGCATACGAACAAATAAGTTACCTTCAGAGAATAAGAACGAGAGTAGTTCTGGTGCCTGCAAATGATTCAGTTAGATAGATGTTACTAAGACCCATAATATATGTTAAGAGAAATCAGCTAAATCGAAAGATAATAGTATTACCTTTATTTCATCATCTACTTGGAATCTCTTAGAGGCAATCACTGGCCCTGCATCTAACTTCCGCACTGTAAATGCTAATGATACTCCTGTTTCTATGACACCATCCTAGTGCAGCCACCAAGTGATATTTGCCCACACTTGAGTTAAAGAGTCTTAGCATATAGTAGCACAAAGTTAAGCAAAAACAAGAAATGGGGAATGTATTATATCTAAAGAAAATTACACCTGTAATGCTCTTTGAACTGGAGCAGCACCACGGTACAGCGGGAGCAAACTTGGGTGTATGTTCACTGTCCCTTAAAAATAGTAAATGGTGGCTTCAAACACACAAGACTCTTTTGAAGTATAAAGAAACATCTAGAATGTTTCATTATGTAGCAATTTCTACTAACCATGTAATGGAATTTTAAGGAATTTGGTAGGCAAAATATTCCCATAAGCTGCTGTAATACAAAGCTCGGGTTGCAAATCTCTTAAAGTGGACAAGAATGCTTCCTGCCATTTAATAAGAAAACACTAGTGATACACCAAATTTAATAAATTTCAAAACGAAGGATCACAATCTTTCTAAAAGCAAGAATATAGATCAGGCAAGAATCCTTACATCTCCTGCCTTTTCAGGGGAGAAAATGACATCAGAAGTTAAGCCTTTATCAAGAGCGTATTGTGCTACCGGAGAAGGCAAAACTTTTCTGCCTCTATCTCTCCTCGCCGGAGGCTGAGTGACAATGCCTGCAACCTAGAACAAAGCCGAATTAGCGATTAAAATGAAGTCTTCTAAAAGTAACAATTGGGTTTAGTAGCAACTAAAGATCTTCTGATCTTATTTCAGAGTCAGAAAGAGCAAACAAAATCAAATTCACTGTGTCCATAAACATCGTGTTCCAAATGAATGGTTTCCCATTAACAAAAGAATCAAGATCAGGAATATTCAAATCTAAGTTCCAATATCCGAAACCAATCCATTCGTTCAACGAATATACATCACCAACTAAAAAGCATGGCGAAGAGAATGGAAAAACTTTGTAAACCAAGTTTTAGATTACCTCGAAGGAAGAATTGGGTGCAGCAGATGCGTCGAAAAGTGCTTCAAGCACAGTAACGGATACCTAATTTCGCAGCAAAGAAAGTAGAAGAGGTTTAAAACACTAAACCCATACTTTATATATGGAAAATCTGTCACCTGAGGAGAGCCTAAGAAGATGAGAGGCTTCTTCTTCGGAGAAGGAGCTAAAGAAGAAACTGTTGCAGAAGAAGCATTGTAGCAGACGAAACGACGTAGCATTAACGCCGAATTCATTTTTTCGGTCTCCTCTTTGCTGCTTTCAACGGCTTCGAAGGTACAGAGACGACGAGACGGAGATGATGATGAAATCTGATTAAATTTAGATACGAACCGGTCCTACCGAATTTGAACCGGAAAAGAATATAGCCAAACTTTTCTTTTTCTGTATTAGTGACAGCGTCAGATATATTCCTAAGAAGGAGCAAAAGAGAGGGCCAGTCAAACAGTCGAAGGATTTGCAGCAATCAACCCATGTAAGTTTACATGTTCTAAGTTTTAGATGCCTGGACCAAGCACAATACACACGATGCTGACCCTTCGAACTCATGACTGAATATGGAGATTATGTTATATCTAAGTACACTCATTATATGTTCTTCCTACAGCTTCCATGGGTGATGACACGAGTTTTACGCGTTGGAACTTTGATTCTTCATTGTGTCGTAAGCTTGCAGATGTTTACAACTAATCTGAAAGTACGAGAGACCATTTTAATTAAGATCCTCTGAATAAGCTCTCCTGGCTACAATGTATGTGACTGATTCTAATTTTAATTAAAAACACTACTGATCTCTTCTGCAAGTAATAGAGAGCACATCTACTCTGTTAATGTTCTTGAGTTTTTCATACTCTGTTAATGTCCTTCTTCTATCTGGCAGATGCAAATATCCACCTTCAATGTAGCCCTGAGCTTAAAGGAATTATTTAAAAAGTACATATAAAAAGAATGCGAGATAAGATTCACATAAAGTACATTATAAGAGATAGTAAACGTTGCAACGACAGTCTATTGGCTGGCGACATAATCATTCTATATCACCGAATCACCGAGTGCTCCGATGGCAAGTTCTTATTACCTTTCTTGGTTCCTTCAACTTTCCAAAGATCCCAGACTTTGGTTTTAGGTGGAGGCGTACCATCTCCAATTGGTGCGATTAATCCTGGTTTGCCATCATCAATTACAACATCTATCAAACCATATTCTTTCGCCTCCCATGGATTCAAGAAGTTATCACGGTCTGTGTCACCTTCAATCTGTGATAGATAGCATAAGGTTGCAAGGAAAATAATCAAGTAGAAGAAACCCAATGGAACTTTTCGTTCAAAAGCTATGCACAAAATACCTCTGATTCAGGCTTCCCAGTGATTCTAGAGAAGATTTTGTTTAGTTTAATCTTGTGGTACATCATTTCTCTTATGCGTATGCTCATTTCCGTTGCCTGAAAGTAAACAATCAAAAGGTTTTTGTTTATCTAAAGCGTTTTCTGTAGAAGCTAAAACAGATGAAAGTATCCTACTTTGCCTCCAGCGGTACCAAGTGGCTGATGAATCATAACTTTAGAGTTAGGCATGCAATACCGTTTCCCTTTTGAACCAGAAGCAAGGAGAAAAGCACCCATAGATGCGGCTAACCCTAGGCAAACAGTCGATACATCCGCCTTGCATTGTTTCATTGCATCATATATTCCCATCCCTGAAAATATAACTCAAGAATAAGCTATCAAAAAATTTGAAACCTGAGATCCACTCGGCAATTTCCAGCACAAGAAATGATAAGAATATGGCGTGATAGGAACATACCAGCAGTAATAGAACCACCGGGTGAATTGATAAACAGCTTGATGTCTCTCTCTGAGTCCTCAGCATCTAGTAATAAGAGCTGACTTATCACCAAATCTGCTGTCATATCATCAACCTGGAGAGAACATCGAATTCAAGAAAGCTTATCTGGTCAAGTTCGCTTGCATTCTATTCTACTCAGCATGTTGAAGAACAAAAAGAATATGCTAGAAACAGCCTAAAACTACATGCTCCAACTAGCATTCTCATAACAAGCACAAAACAAACTTTTTTGCTTTAAGAAGCAAGAAATCTTATAGCACTTGTTGTATCCATAATGCATAAGAGGCATCTAGACAAAGTAGCACACAGTAAAAATCAGAACTTTACGAACTTTTACAAAATCAAAGAGCTAAAGTGACATATGAGAAGAAACCTGAGAACCCAAAAAGACGATTCTTTGACGGAGCAGCATGTTTGTGGTATCAAGTTCCTCGAAACTAGGGAGACGCGAAGGAGATTGAGCAACAGAATCAAGAGAGAAGCTAGACACATCCCAGTTACTAGATAAGGTTTGTCTGGATCTCATCACGCAAAAGGGTTTCGCTCTTTTAGGGATTCTCTGGTGTCGTCTTGGGAAATTAAGTGTTTCCCCTGTATTAAATTGTAGAAAAGGGTTTGAGGTTGAAGATGATGCAAGACGCAAACTCATCTCCATGGTTTTTGGTTTGAGAAGTTTTTTTTTTCAGTTTTTGAGTCTGATGTGGTAAAGAGGATGAAACAACAGATCAGGCCTCACCAGAAAATCTGAAGGGGAGAACCTAACCGGAATAGATTTCAAAATAATCTAAACCAAATCAAATCTAAATCGATATAATATAGATTTTGGATTCTTATATTCGAAACTAAATAAAAATCGAAATATTTAAAATTTGAAAAATAATAATTACATTTATAATTATATAATTTAATTATCTAAAATTATAATTATAAATTCGAAATTATAAATTATATTTAAATTAAATATATCAAAACATCTAAAATAACCAAAATATTCTAATTTTTTTAATTATTTTATCAAAAATTAATTAAATTGAATTACATAAATTAAAATTATAAAGTCGGCAAAAAAAAACTAAAATTATAAAATATCTGAATAAATTTTGCACATAATACCAAAATAACTAGAACACAAAAGAATGTGTAACTAGAATACAAAATAGCAATGTGTAATTTGTTCCCTAGAGATTCGATTTTAAAATGCTTTAATATTTTGTTAAGTATTACATGTATGAATAACTGGTAAAGTTAGTTAAATCATGCATCAAATACATTGTAAAATATATCGTTACTCTTTGATATCTTTTTTTTTTATCGGTTTTAACAATATATTTAAGTTTGATTCGATAAATGCAAGAAAGAATTATATCAAATACATAAATGAAAAATATTGATTCTCTGTTTTTTGAATATTCAGACTTTTAAGTTGGAAGCAAAAATAGAGTTGTTCTTCATGATGAACAAACATCGAATGTTGCTCCCAACTTTATTTTTTGAATTGTCAAACAAAGTATATACCAATATCGTTTTGATTTTTTCAATTATATATATAATATATAATCAATTAAACGAATAATTTAATACAGTGAAAAACAGTGCAGTTTTTTTTCTTCAAATTGTGTTANTTTTTTTCTGCTCAGACAGACTCCGATCATTATGCAGTATGCTCCAGTGGTTGAGATGTTGGATTGAAGTTATGGAGAGTATATGAAAACATAGACATCAATTCAGGTAGTCTTTGATTTTATCCTACATTTTCAAGAGATTTATTCAAACATGTTTCCTCAATGAGGCTATTCTCGTGTCTTAAGTTTGAGGTATGGGGCAGTGATTTGTTGCAATGTACAATGCACATGTCCTTGTACACAGTTAATAAACATAAGTTTGGTGTCTCTGGTCAGAACATAAGAATTTTTCGCCTCCCATCATCATTTGATAAATATCTTTGAAGAAATTTAAGATTTTGTAACAACTATGAAAAATTCTTTTACCTTGAGAAGAAAATGAGAGAACAAGTCATAATTATTTTGTTACGTCTTATGACTAATCCTGATTAGTCCTTGCTTGAACCACCTGTACTGTAAGAAGTTGATGATTAAGGAAACAATTTATGAGTGGATTTGACTAATATTCTTGTCTTGAACTCCCTGACCATAAAGCTTTTTTGGATGCAGGGCCAGAATTTTAGGTTTTTAATGTTGTTAAAGAGTTAGAAGTGTGGTTTTTTGGTGTTGTGAAAGACCTATGAAAATAGATGAAATGATCAGATCATGTAGGAACAAAGTTCAAGTCTACCAGTCTGTTAGGATGTGTCTCTTCCTCGACCCTACAACAAATTCCAGTCTCGCTTTCTTCATAGTTTCTTCAGCTTTTGACCTCTCAAACCATTCCAAAAGGCAGTCGCGTTGATCACTTTTTTACCAGGAAGCTGAACTTGCAATACCTGAATCACCAAAACCAAATCTTAGCTTTTATATGCTAAGACTAATGTCTAATTCCTGAGTTTATAACAGCATAACATCTGCATTCTTGTTTTTCTGTCTCAACAATGAGTCTGTAACTTAATCGATTTAGATAATAGTGGTAGTGATTTTGTCTATAGCTTTATTACCTCCAACGCCGTACCTCCTCCACAAGGAAACACCAATGAACCTTTCTTGAAATTTACATAATCTTGTTCACCATCCTGAATCTCCAGATCTTGGCATACTCGAGTGGTGATGATCTTAAGCTCTAGCTCGATTTGCTGACTGCTATTGTCGTCGAGGACTACAACTTTAGCTCGTGTTCCTGGCCATCCTGCAAATGCACGAACCTGGAAAGCGGTTATAAGTTTTTATGTTTATGGTAATAGACTAATCGAACCAAAGGACAAGGTTCTTCTACCTTGTTATGTAGAACAATAGCTTCATCTTCAAAAGAGAGCCAAGCCTCATCTGGAGCTATCTGTTCATCAATTGAGTAATTTCAGTCCAATAGCACATTTCTGTTTGTAATTATCATTTTCAACCTCCTTTAAAACCGAATTTTGAATCAGATTATACACATTACAAAGGGCAATATAACAGTGATGCTTTGTAACCTGTGCCCTATTTTGTAATGATACACGAAATGCCACAAATACCTTTGGCGCTAAGGTAGCTTCAGACTCCTCTTGGAGAACTGCTTTTGATTTTGCAGACCCATCGAATATCGAAGGAAGTTCATGGATAAGTAGCTTAGATCCTGCAAATATAATTTTTCACAGAGATAGATAAGCTGGGTAATTCCAAAATCCCCTAATCATAGAATCCAGTCTTTTCTAAAAGATCATAAACCAGGTTTTGTTACATCTTATCAGCAATCCTCTTTTGTTCTCATAATCCTAGTTTATATATTTACTAAGACAATTTTCACCTAATAGAAGCACTTAAGCAGGGTACATGCTAGCACAACATAAACAAGGACGGACGAAGAAATGGGCAGAATTTATCGAATGAAAGAAGGTAATAATCGAGTCCTTATCATAACAAGATTTTGTTGAATGATTTTACCAGAAATGCATAAGCATACGAACAAATAAGTTACCTTCAGAGAATAAGAACGAGAGTAGTTCTGGTGCCTGCAAATGATTCAGTTAGATAGATGTTACTAAGACCCATAATATATGTTAAGAGAAATCAGCTAAATCGAAAGATAATAGTATTACCTTTATTTCATCATCTACTTGGAATCTCTTAGAGGCAATCACTGGCCCTGCATCTAACTTCCGCACTGTAAATGCTAATGATACTCCTGTTTCTATGACACCATCCTAGTGCAGCCACCAAGTGATATTTGCCCACACTTGAGTTAAAGAGTCTTAGCATATAGTAGCACAAAGTTAAGCAAAAACAAGAAATGGGGAATGTATTATATCTAAAGAAAATTACACCTGTAATGCTCTTTGAACTGGAGCAGCACCACGGTACAGCGGGAGCAAACTTGGGTGTATGTTCACTGTCCCTTAAAAATAGTAAATGGTGGCTTCAAACACACAAGACTCTTTTGAAGTATAAAGAAACATCTAGAATGTTTCATTATGTAGCAATTTCTACTAACCATGTAATGGAATTTTAAGGAATTTGGTAGGCAAAATATTCCCATAAGCTGCTGTAATACAAAGCTCGGGTTGCAAATCTCTTAAAGTGGACAAGAATGCTTCCTGCCATATAATAAGAAAACACTAGTGATACACCAAATTTAATAAATTTCAAAACGTAGGATCACAATCTTTCTAAAAGCAAGAATTTAGATCAGGCAAGAATCCTTACATCTCCTGCCTTTTCAGGGGAGAAAATGACATCAGAAGTTAAGCCTTTATCAAGAGCGTATTGTGCTACCGGAGAAGGCAAAACTTTTCTGCCTCTATCTCTCCTTGCCGGAGGCTGAGTGACAATGCCTGCAACCTAGAACAAAGCTGAATTAGCGATTAAAATGAAGTCTTCTAAAAGTACCAATTGGGTTTAGTAGCAACTAAAGATCTTCTGATCTTATTACAGAGTCAGAAAGAGCAAACAAAATCAAATTCAGTGTGTCCATAAACATCTTGTTCCAAATGAATAGTTTCCCATTACAAAATAATCAAAATCAGGAATATACAAATCTAAGTTCCAATATTCGAAACTAATCCATTCGTTCAACGAATATACATCACCAACTAAAAAGCATGGCGAAGAGAATGGAAAAACTTTGTAAACCAAGTTTTAGATTACCTCGAAGGAAGAATTGGGTGCAGCAGATGCGTCGAAAAGTGCTTCAAGCACAGTAACGGAAACCTAATTTCGCAGCAAAGAAAGTAGAAGAGGTTTAAAACACTAAACCCATACTTCATTAATGGAAAATCTCTCACCTGAGGAGAGCCTAAGAAGATGAGAGGCTTCTTCTTCGGAGAAGGAGCTAAAGAAGTAACTGTAGCAGAAGAAGCGTTATAGCAGACGAAACGACGTAGCATTAACGTCGAATTCATTTTTTCGGTCTCCTCTTTGCTGCTTTCAACGGTTTCAAAGGTACAGAGACGACGAGACGGAGATGATGATGATATCTGATTACATATAGATACGAACCGGTCCTACCGAATTTGAACCGGAAAAGAATATAGCCAAACTTTTCTTTTTCTGTATTAGTGACAGCGTCAGATATATTCCTAAGAAGGAGCAAAAGAGAGGGCCAGTCAAACAGTCGAAGGATTTGCAGCAATCAACCCATGTAAGTTTACATGTTCTAAGTTTTAGATGCCTGGACCAAGCACAATACACACGATGCTGACCCTTCGAACTCATGACTGAATATGGAGATTATGTTATATCTAAGTACACTCATTATATGTTCTTCCTACAGCTTCCATGGGTGATGACACGAGTTTTACGCGTTGGGACTTTGATTCTTCATTGTGTCGTAACCTTGCAGATGTTTACAACTAATCTGAAAGTACGAGAGACCATTTTAATTAAGAATCTCTGAATAAGTTCTCCTGGCTACAATGTATGCGACTGATTCTAATTTTAATTAAAAACACTACTGATATCTTCTGCAAGTAATAGAGAGCACATCTACTCTGTTAATGTTCTTGAGTTTTTCATACTCTGTTAATGTCCTTCTTCTATCTGGCAGATGCAAATATCCACCTTCAATGTAGCCCTGAGCTTAAAGGAATTATTTAAAAAGTACATATAAAAAGAATGCGAGATAAGATTCACATAAAGTACATTATAAGAGATAGTAAACGTTGCAACGACAGTCTATTGGCTGGCGACATAATCATTCTATATCACCGAATCACCGAGTGCTCCGATGGCAAGTTCTTATTACCTTTCTTGGTTCCTTCAACTTTCCAAAGATCCCAGACTTTGGTTTTAGGTGGAGGAGTACCATCTCCAATTGGTGCGATTAATCCTGGTTTGCCATCATCAATTACAACATCTATCAAACCATATTCTTTCGCCTCCCATGGATTCAAGAAGTTATCACGGTCTGTGTCACCTTCAATCTGTGATAGATAGCATAAGGTTGCAAGGAAAATAATCAAGTAGAAGAAAACCAATGGAACTTTTCGTTCGAAAGCTATGCACAAAATACCTCTGATTCAGGCTTCCCAGTGATTCTAGAGAAGATTTTGTTTAGTTTAATCTTGTGGTACATCATTTCTCTTATGCGTATGCTCATTTCCGTTGCCTGAAAGTAAACAATCAAAAGGTTTTTGTTTATCTAAAGCGTTTTCTGTAGAAGCTAAAACAGATGAAAGTATCCTACTTTGCCTCCAGCGGTACCAAGTGGCTGATGAATCATAACTTTAGAGTTAGGCATGCAATACCGTTTCCCTTTTGAACCAGAAGCAAGGAGAAAAGCACCCATAGATGCGGCTAACCCTAGGCAAACAGTCGATACATCCGCCTTGCATTGTTTCATTGCATCATATATTCCCATCCCTGAAAATATAACTCAAGAATAAGCTATCAAAAAATTTGAAACCTGAGATCCACTCGGCAATTTCCAGCACAAGAAATGATAAGAATATGGCGAGATAGGAACATACCAGCAGTAATAGAACCACCGGGTGAATTGATAAACAGCTTGATGTCTCTCTCTGAGTCCTCAGCATCTAGTAATAAGAGCTGACTTATCACCAAATCTGCTGTCATATCATCAACCTGGAGAGA
This sequence comes from Pugionium dolabratum, assembly GCA_018901945.1. Classification (NCBI taxonomy): domain Eukaryota; kingdom Viridiplantae; phylum Streptophyta; class Magnoliopsida; order Brassicales; family Brassicaceae; genus Pugionium; species Pugionium dolabratum. Next base: position 113,487 of record JAEVFF010000487.1, read on the forward strand.
ACATCGAATTCAAGAAAGCTTATCTGGTCAAGTTCGCTTGCATTCTATTCTACTCAGCATGTTGAAGAACAAAAAGAATATGCTAGAAACAGCCTAAAACTACATGCTCCAACTAGCATTCTCATAATAAGCACAAAACAAACTTTTTTTGCTTTAAGAAGCAAGAAATATTATAGCACTTGTTGTATCCATAATGCATAAGAGGCATCTAGACAAAGTATCACACAGTAAAAATCAGAACTTTACGAACATTTACGAAATCAAAGAGCTAAAGTGACATATGAGAAGAAACCTGAGAACCCAAAAAGACGATTCTTTGACGGAGCAGCATGTTTGTGGTATCAAGTTCCTCGAAACTAGGGAGACGCGAAGGAGATTGAGCAACAGAATCAAGAGAGAAGCTAGACACATCCCAGTTACTAGATAAGGTTTGTCTGGATCTCATCACGCAAAAGGGTTTCACTCTTTTAGGGATTCTCTGGTGTCGTCTTGGGAAATTAAGTGTTTCCCCTGTATTAAATTGTAGAAAAGGGTATGAGGTTGAAGATGATGCGAGACGCAAACTCATCTCCATGGTTTTTGGTTTGGGAAGTTTTTTTTTCAGTTTTTGAGTCTGATGTGGTAAAGAGGATGAAACAACAGATCAGGCCTCACCAGAAAATCTGAAGGGGAGAACCTAACCGGAATAGATTTCAAAATAATCTAAACCAAATCAAATCTAAATCGATATAATATAGATTTTGGATTCTTATATTCGAAACTAAATAAAAATCGAAATATTTAAAATTTGAAAAATAATAATTACATTTATAATTACATAATTTAATTATCTAAAATTATAATTATGAATTCGAAATTATAAATTATATTTAAATTAAATTTATCAAAACATCTAAAATAACCAAAATATTCTAATTTTTTAATTATTTTATCAAAAATTAATTAAATTTGAATTACATAAACTAAAATTATAAAGTCGGCAAAAAAAACTAAAATTATAAAATATCTGAATAAATTTTTCCATATAATTCCAAAATAACTAGAACACAAAAGAATGTGTAACTAGAATACAAAATAGCAATGTGTAATTTGTTCCCTAGAGATTCGATTTTAAAATGCTTTAATATTTTGTTAAGTATTATATGTATGAATAACTGGTAAAGTTAAATCATGCATCAAATACATTGTAAAATATATCGTTACTTTTTGATATCTTTTTTTATCCGTTCTAACAATATCTTTAAGTTTGATTCGATAAATGCAAAAAAGAATTATATCAAATACATAAATGAAAAATTTTGATTCTCTGTTTTTTGAATATTCAGACTTTTAAGTTGGAAGCAAAAATAGAGTTGTTCTTCATGATGAACAAACATCGAATGTTGCTCCCAACTTTATTTTTTGAATTGTCAAACAAAGTATATACCAATATCGTTTTGATTTTTTCAATTATATATATAATATATAATCAATTAAACGAATAATTTAATACAGCAGTTTTTTTTTTCAAATTGTGTTATCCAACAAAATTAAAATATGGTTCTCGTACTATACCGAATCGTGAATAGTTTTTTTTTTCATTTACACTCAAACGAATCGGTTTAATAATTTAACATTTTTATACGAAAATTTAACATTATCATACAAGAAAAAATAGATTCGAATTCTACACTTATAAAATAGATTTAGAGAAATTACAATCACTAAACCAATTTTTCATCCTGTTTTGTTTTGTTTTCTAACACTAAGCAAAAACATGGCATGTATTTGTATTTTCTAGAGGATGTGTTACCTTTATTTAAAGTAAGCAAAGACGTAACTGTAAAATTTATATTAGGCAAGTCAAAACATTATGAAACACATCCATTAATCACAAATTGTCCTATGGAGAAAAATCTTAACGTCCTTAATTTGCCACCAAAATATTAGAATTAATATTGTAAGAGACAGCTTTTATTTATAAATAATTCAAAATACAAATATCATTAAGCAAAACAAAATTTAAGAGAAGATAAATATGTTTGTAAGAATACATATATAAATGTACAGTAGGTTTTGACATTATTCAAGTTTGGTGAATTGTAAAGATACAATTTATTCAATATACTTCAGCCACTAACCAGCGGCGGCTTTTGCACCAGTCCAGTCGCATTCACCACATATAGAACGAATACAGCTAAGACTTTTGAAGAACAATGTAATGCTCTTTATTAATTATATTGCACGGTCTCATTGTTTTTTAGTATAAATATGCATAGACACTCCATAGTTTCTCACACCTGTCATCAAACATCCAAGTATTAATTAATAACCAAGAAAACAAAGAAAGATAGAGAGAGTGATCGATCATGTCTACTACTCCAGCTTGGATTATGATTGGTGGAGAAGGTCCTGAGAGTTACAACCAACATTCCTCGTATCAGGTTTTGGTTTTGGTTTTGAATTCTTAGTTTAGAATCTGAATTCCTAAGCTTTTATGGTAACAATTTTCTCTTAATTATTTACAGAGAGCCTTGCTTGAAGCTGCAAAGGAAAAGATGAATGAAGCAATCTCAGCTAATCTCAGCCTCGACTTGATTTCCTCTCGCTTTAGTGTAGCGGATTTCGGTTGTGCAAGTGGACCTAACACTTTTATAGCAGTCCAAAACATAATAGATGCTGTAGAAGACAAGTATCGTAGAGAAACCGGACAAAACCCTGCAAACAACATCGAGTTCCAAGTCCTCTTTAACGACTTTGCCAACAATGATTTCAACACTCTCTTCCAAGCACTTCCTCAAGAGAGAAAATACTATAGTGCAGGGGTTCCTGGTTCCTTTTTCGAGCGTGTTCTTCCTAAAGAGAGTTTCCATATCGGAGTTATCAACTACGCATTCCATTTTACTTCCAAGATCCCCAAAGGAATCACGGACCGCGACTCTCCTCTTTGGAACCAAGACATGCATTGCACTGGATTCAACCAAGCGGTTAAAAAAGCATATCTTGATCAGTACTCGATAGACACAAAGATTCTGTTGGATGCTAGAGCTGAAGAACTTGTGCCCGGTGGTTTGATGTTGCTTTTTGGATCGGCTCTAAAAAACGGAGTTAAGATGTCCGAAACAGCTAAAGGGATAGTGATGGATTTCATTGGAGCTTCTCTTAAGGATCTTGCTCAACAAGTACACTATACATTGATATATATATTTTTTTAACTAAATATCTACGTTTAAATAACTAAATAACATTATCATCAAGTTCTTTTTTATGTTTTTTTCTAAAAAAAGGGTGTAATCGAACAAGAAAAGGTGGACACTTTTAGCACTCCACTTTACATTGCAGAAGAAGGAGAACTGAGACAAATCATAGAGGAAAATGGGAAGTTTACAATAGAGGTTTTTGAAGATATTATTCATCCAAATGGAGAGTTTCCACTAGATCCAAAGACATTGGCTGTTTCCTTCAGAGCCACATATGGAGTATTCATATCTGCACATTTTGGAGTTGAAGCTATGAGGAAAGCTTTTGAACTCGTGGAACTCAAATTACGCCAAGACTTTTCTCGCGTCAAGAATGCTAAACCCGGAATGCAATACTTCATCATGCTTCGCAAGAACTGATGTTCCATAATGTATCGTTACTCTCTATGTTTTTACATTGTGTGTGCTTCTCTTATTTCGTCTCCGTAATGCTTCTTTGTTTTCTTGTTCAACTTTCTTATTGTCCTTGCTGCCTTAATTAGCATCATTGTATTCTCTGCGGTTCTATATAGTAATGAAGAAATGTTTGTTTTACCTTTGTAAGTTTTCGCCGTAAAGATTTACAAATGTTGTTGATGAATGATATTCGATCGGTAAAAGTTATTTTTTAAAATTTGATTTGAGAATATATTTGGTGGACCTTTGGTGGGATCACTAAAATAAGCCACCAATGGACCATCTCCATGGACCATCTCCTTTGACGTTACTAACTCTTATTGTTGGCCATCTTTGTTGGTCGGACATTTTCTTTTCCTTTTATACTTTAGATTTCTCATATATACAGAATTTCAAATTGAAGCTTTTACGTATCTGTATTAGACGATATTTAAAGTTTCCATTGTGCAGAATATACATATACTAGATTTATACCCACAATATGCGTGAAAAAAAATATTCACAAATTATATTTGATTAGTAAATATAAATTAAATATTTATATAATTTTAATTTTTATTTGAAATTAATTTTAACATTAATTTTTGTATATATAAATTTAAAAAATTATTTTTTATGAATTTAATAATATATTTTAGTTAGTTTAATGAAATATATTAATTCTCTAACCAAATTAATACAATGACATATATTATAATTATTATAATAAATTAAGCTCATTTATATATTTATTTAAAATTTATTGTAGTGGTAACACGTCAACATGATATTTCTCTTAATAACACGTCAGAGTAATGTTATTTTCTTAAAATATTTCTCAAATAATATAATAGAGATTACAGTACTAACTTAAATTTATTTCTATTTATTTTAAATTATTTATAAATTAACGTATAAAAATTTAAAGAAATAAAATTATTATTTTTGTAGATGTAATACTATTTTTTGGTTAGTTGAATCAAATATGTTTATTCTCTAACCAATATAATATCATTGACATGTATTGTAATTATTCTAATAATTTAAACACTTTTATATATTTAATATGAAATTCGTTGTATTGTTGATACGTCAGCCTGACATTTTTATTATTAGAACGTCATGTTAATGTTACTTTGTTAAAAACAATTTCAAATAATATATTAGGGATATTCAATAAAATGTTCATGGAAATTACGTCTTACTAACAAACTTCTAACTACTCGCCATATATGATGTCAATTCTTAACGGAGGTCATCTCCAAGCCACCAAATATAAAGGTTCACATTTATCTACAAGAGTTTCAGCTTGTAGATAAGAACATGTTTTAAACGAACAAATAGTTATTTCCTTTTATATTTACAGAATTGAAATGAATTGTTTTTATATGTTCTTTTGTTATTGTTTTTTATCACAATAGATCCATACAATAGTTAATTAATTTATTATAAAATAAGAAATTCGATCTCGTATACATAGGTTTCAGTTTTAATGTGGTATTATGAATAATATTTGATCACATACACATTTGCTGTTTTCTATTATAAAATTTGGTATTTTTGTAGTATTTCTATTAAACTCTACAAATAAATATGGCTTCGGTTTGCAATTTATTTCATTTTTGTCTAAACTATAAAATTTATGAATTAAATATTTTTTTAATGGTAACATATTTATCCCAAAATTGGACATATTAGATATTATTATTCCTGGTGTGTCAATTGTTAGCTGTTGATTGCTACTAGTCGATGTGTCTGGTCTTTTTTTAACTAACTGATAAATAAGTAACACATTTAAAAAAAATATTGAATCTATCTATTCTTTATAATCAAATTCATATCCACCAAAATTATTGTGATACCCGAAACTCACAAAAAATCTAGATTTTTTTTACTATTTACGAATAGTTATATACAAAAACTCGTCATCCACACAAATCTACAAAAAAATACAAATTTAAGTCATATCTCTTGGATTACAAGTTTCAGCCACTCGATCGCAAATCATATTATCCTTTATTCATAGTACGTAAATATGCTGTAAATTTTAACAGATTGGCTAAACTTACTACTATCCATTAAATTTGCAACATAAAAGCATACAATATGATAGAAATGACGATGGACATTACATTACCAAAAAAATATGACAAAATATCCCAAAGAACAATCTACAATAGCCTTAGCAAAACAAAATTGTAAAGAAAATATTATGAAAAGTATCTATTTATACCAACACATAAATTTATTAGGTTTTGACATTCTTAATTAAATTTCCACCAAAAAATATTTTTGTCGTCTACCAGAAAATATTTAATCACCGAGAACTGTAAATACAATATATCGAATCCCATCTGTCAATATAAATTTCATTTGACGTTAACCTTAAACACTTATACTGATATGACACCACAACCTCTCTAAAGGGACTTGGGATTTGATGGAACCATTCACTTTCTTTTTCTACTGTAACATTAATTTTTTTAGTGTTATTTGTTATTGATGGCATATCTTTTTAAGAATTTATAAGCACCACATTTTCAAAAACGTGCGCGAATTTCACTTGTTCACTAGCGATTAAGATAATGTTTTTTTGAAAAATCACATATTTACATATATATATGTAAAAAGTAATAGTAATACTGTCAAATAAAAATTTTCGTTAACATTATCATCAAATTTTCGTTTTACTGAGGGTGTAATCGAGAATGACACAATGAACATTTTCAACACTCCATTCTACACTAGGATTAAAAAAAATTGAGAAAGTCATGTCGGCTAAAATCTCAATTTTGTTTTTTATATAATGTTTTTATTAATAAAATCACAATTTTTTCATGAATTTTTATAGAATAATATCTTAAAATATCATATTTTTAAGTTATCTTCTACATCTAACATATTAAAAATAAAATTTCTAAAATAACACAAATTATTATGTGAAAATAATTATTTACTTCAAATAAACTATATAAAATTAAAACATAATGTTTGCATTCACTTTTTTCAATTAAAAGTTTAAACTTTTTTATTAGGATTAGATTTTTATTTATTTTACTATTAAATTTATGCTATTTTGGAAATTTAAATGATTAATACTATATTTGAAACAAAAACTTGAAATAGTACTATTTTATACAATTGCCCAACTTTATTATACTAATCATTTTACTTGAATTTCTTAATCTTTTGTAATATAAAGTTAACTAAATTATCTAACACTTTTTATATTTATATTTAAGTATATTTATTATTGAAAATGGAAAATTTGATGTGATAGTATAATTTTTAAATTAGTGATAGAATAACAAAAGTAAAAACTAAAAAATATTCTAAATGACTTAGTAAACCACATAAAAACTCATTAATAATAAATAATGACTTAATCAAAACAATAATAATAATTAAAAAAGTATAGATTTTTACTGAATTTTGCAGGGAACACTTAAATGTTTTGAGATTCAACATTTTTGCTTTATATTTCCCTCCTCGTTTTCATGGGTTATGTATTCCTCCCGCCAATTCACTTAACCGGTTATAGCCGGTCACCTTCCTTACTACGACCGGTATTAAGAAGGCTTCCTAAAATCAAAACATTTGCTTCATTCATCTAACTCGAACCGCCTCGTAGCTCATCGCAATTTTTCCGATAAATCAATCTGTTGACGTTTCTCGTTGTTTCTTTCCTGGGAAAATTCTAAAACCCCTTGCTGTTTCTTCTTCTTAGCCGATTCGCTGTTTACTTTAAAGAGTGAGAAAGGAATTTTTGATGGGGTCTCACCGGTGTTTTGGATGAAGTTTCTTAAATCTAGGGTTCTTCTCTGAATAAGAAGCTAAGGCTTTTCTCTATAACATTATGAGTGCTATCAACATCACTAACGTCACTGTCTTGGATAATCCTGCGCCTTTTGTTAGCCCGTTTCAGTTCGAGATTTCGTATGAGTGTTTGACATCTCTCAAAGACGGTAATCTCCGGTTTCTCCTTTTTCCCTGGACATTTTTGTGTTTCGTGTGAATTTTATGTTTGATTCTTACTGAACTAAAAAAGGGTTTTTCGAGAGAGAACTTAAAATTTGATATATGCCCTTTAGGCTTGAGCCTGTTTCATTGCTCAAAATTCAGTCTTTTCTCAGTCCTGACACCAATTTGATAAGTGACCCATGACTATATCAGATTCACTCTCTATTTTGGTTTTGCTTGGATACTAGTGTGTTTAAACATGAATTTTACCCCTTTATCAGTGTTTATTCCTGATGCGTATGATCTATCACATAAATTTTCCACCACTCTGGTAGAAGAGAAGCCATATCATGGTGGTTATTTAGTCTAGTTGTCTTGTTAGTTTGATTGGATCTCTGTGAAGATGTTATTGACTTTTATAAGTTTATAACTGTTGTGTTGAGACTAGTCTACTCTATGTCAAAATTTATCCTTTTCAGCTGCTGTTTTTCCGCAATACAGGTGGATGTTTTTCCTAGATTAATGGTTTCGTTTGGTTTTAGACTTTTAGTTTTGGAGTTGTTGCTTTGCAATGGATTTGAGCTTTGGCTCAAACCAGACACATCAGTTTTGCAGCATTAATAGATCTTGGATTTGCCTGGACAATACTATAACTTGATAAGATATGTTTATGTTACTTCTCTTTCTGTAATGAAATCATAGAAGCTATACCATCTAGCTCCATAAAAAAAATTGTTTGATTACTTGTTCATTTGAAGTCAGTGAGTCCTTGATAGATCATTTTCTTGCAAGCAATATTTAAAAACAAAAAGGATTCATTGAACTTAAGACCCTCATCTTTGCTTTTGGTTCAGATTTGGAATGGAAACTTATCTATGTAGGCTCAGCAGAAGATGAGACTTATGATCAATTGCTAGAGAGTGTGCTTGTGGGGCCTGTTAATGTTGGGAACTACCGGTTTGTATTACAGGTAACATAGCATTTGTTTTACACTCCTCACTACAGCTGGGGTCTAGCTGCAGAAGTCTTAGTCTAACTCTCGATTTCTATGTTTTGTTAAAAAAAAAATCTTGATAGGCTGATCCTCCAGATCCATTAAAGATCCGTGAGGAAGACATCATTGGTGTCACTGTGCTATTGTTGACATGTTCTTATATGGGTCAAGAATTCTTAAGAGTTGGATATTATGTGAACAATGACTATGATGATGAGCAACTCCGGGAAGAACCTCCTACTAAGGTTTTGATAGATAAAGTCCAGAGGAACATACTCTCAGACAAACCTAGAGTAACTAAATTTCCGATCAATTTTCATCCAGAAGATGAGCAGAATGCAACTACTGATCCTCCTACGGAACCATGTGATGAACAACCTGATGTCAATGGTGAAGCTAAGGTTTTGCCTGATCAGTCACCAAAACCTAAGGACTCATGATTCTTCCTTAAGCCAAAGTGTAGATGGAAAAAACAGAGTTACCATCACCTCGTCTGCAAAGATCTTACATTTTGCTAAACCTATCATGTAACATTATCTGAAGTTTAAGCTTTAAGGTAAGTGACTGCTGACATGTTTTTGTTTCTGGTCAAAAGATTTAGTCAAAGCAAAGCAAACATTTCCAAAGCAAGATATTGTTCACAAGAAATATATAATTTTACTGGTCAAAAGGTTTAGCTTATTGTAGCAAGAAATGGGTGTTTCACTGGTACAACAAACAAGTCTTTTTGCTTTTATATACTTGGATCTTGATCTGCGGTAGTCTGTTTTCTCCTTTGTTGGGGGATATGAAACTTAATAATTTACTGATCAGATAGGATGTTGTATGTTGAAACTAGCTGATTTGGGAGCTTAAATCGAATGTTTGGAAAATTTTACACTAGTTATGTTAAAAAAAAATGTGAATGAGAGAAGATGGACCAAACCACATGTGCGTCACAGCCAAGCCAGATCTCTGAGTTATCTATCCTGATGCTCATATTTTTATCTTGAAAAGAAAATCTAATTTTGACGGAATTTTATTAATTATTAGAACTTTTAGAAATGAAATAAATATGTTTGAATTTTTCATTTTTTAATTATATATTCGATTTTATTGTAATTTAATTTTACGAAAAACTATAAACTTCAAACTAAACAAAATATCCATGGAAACAAAACTACTTGATAAAGTCATAAAACATAATACAAACCATAAGTTGCTTGAGAAATATGGACTGGTCTAATATTAGATAAAAAAATGGGATGGAAACATTCAAAATTCATAAGAGGTGAAACAAAACAAAATATTAAGTCAATTACGCGAATTTATGTAAAATAAAAAATTTATTTTTAAAAAGTAAAAATATAAATAAATTTATTCGTATAAATTTATGTAATTAACGAAAATAAATTTTTTTTCAATGCGACGAACCCTTGAGTTGATATGTCTTTTTCAGAATAGTCTCTGACTAATCCAGTCTCGATGAAATGGGAACTAATGGTCCAAAAAAGGTTTGGGTCCATTTAGTAACTTTTTGTATAATTTGGTTGGATGTTTTTATAAAAGAACAAAAAATTTAAAACAGAGTATTGACTCACGACACGTGCCCCTCTTATCTACTCTTAGAGACATGCCTGAATCCATATATCATGTTTTCCTTAATTTTTATACTTTACAATAGTTAATGGTATTAGTGGATAAACAAAAAAAACTTTATACTCGTTTCATAAAAAAATATTATTTTAAAATATTACTTTTATCTCACCATAAATATCTTTTTTATACTTTCCATGCGAAATTTTCAACAAAAATCTAATTTTATCCATAAAATTTATTTTATATATATATTAAAAATAATTAATTTAAAATAAAAGATAAAGTATAATATTTAATATGAGTGAAAAATAGTAAAATGAAAAAAGTAACTTGATATTGGTTTTTAATATTTTCACGATCAAAATAAGCTAACTTTCAACTAGATTTGTTAGAGAATGGATGCAAAGGATTTTTCGAGAACAGAGAAGTAAAGTCTGTATTTAAGTCAGACACCAAAAATAGAAAAAAGTAATTGACGCTTTAAGAGAAATCAATACAGTAAAAGGTTAGTTGGCTATGTAACTAAATTAGTGAACAAAAATCAATTTTCTGCATTGTTTGGCCAATATGTATTTCCCATTTGTGGGTATCATTGTGTTATTTTATTGCATTACCAACTTTTCAGAATCTTTTGATAACTATAATGCGATTTACATTCTATCAACTGCTAAAACGTGCCCATTTTTTTTAATCTATATTTTAACCACAGATTAATCATATCTGTTTATCAAGAAATCGAATAAACTATACAATATTGCATGTTGATATAATAACTTATTAATCATATGATATGCATCGTTTGAGATCAAAACTATTGTTTAATCTATATACTAAAATAAACTAATTTATAAATTGAGAATTTATATAAAGGAAAGATGTTCATTGTCAATACTTTTTTTAACAAATAGTTTTGCAATACTTTCTTTAACACAAAAAATTGCAATCATTAACTCAAATTCATTGTCATATCACATTCAGCATAATAACAGTATTTATGACGGATCACTATGTATTAATGTATATGTCCTGCGTAGACGTAAAAATTAAATGATTTGTATATAATCAGTCCAAATAATCCAAATTATATTTTAATATTTTATCCCTTTTATGTTTATGGTATTTGATAAAACTGAGAGAATATAATGTCAATATCCTAAATACTTTAATTTTGTTACTAAAATGAATTGATTTCTATTGTGGATTTAATAGTTATTGTTGATTTCTATTGTGAAATACTTATAAAGAGGTGTTACACTGTTGTGAAAAACTTTTAAATACTGCAATTCACAAAAATAACATTATTTTAAGTTTTTGTTTCAAATATAGTATAATTAGTTTAATTTTTCAAAATAACACATATTTAATATTAAAATACATTAAAATTTATTGTCAATAAAAAAATAAAATCCTAAATTGAAAAAAAGAAATTCAAATATAATGTTTTAAGTTTATGTATAATTTATTTATAGCAAATATGTATTTTCAAAAAATAATTTGTGTTATTTTTGAAAATTTAAGTTTAGAATGTTAAATTTGGAATAAAAACTTAAAAAGTAATATTTTGTCAATTATTATTATGTGTGATTGATTATCAATATTTTTAAAAGGTTAATCTCTTAAAAATCTCTACCAATAAACTTCCAAAAATTTTTAATTACACCTAATGCTAATCAACATTAACAGAATTTAGAGTGCTGTTTTTAAATACTGTCATTGTTGATTTTCATTGACGTAAACAAATCTTATAAAATCTCAACTTCCTAAATCGAATCTCTCCAATTAGATACATAAACTTCTTCTTTTGTTTTCGTTAAAACCAAATTTCTTCTGTTTGACATTTTGCTGCACTAAATTATGATGTTGGTTTTTTTATATTCTTTGCCATATTACAAAGACATAGGTTTAACAATATGTAAAATCTGAACCGTTTATTTTAATTATATTTATATTTTAACAAAAAAATAATAATGAAGCATATGGGAGTGTTTGCACTTTCTCAAGTTATTGGAAATGTGAAGCTGTGTACACGTGATTAAAGTCTGTATAACATAAAGAAAAACAAAAAAAATCAAAACTATATATAAAAAAAAACTATGTCTACTATTATTTCTCCCACTAGACAATGTCAGAACTGATTATTACATTTTCAGCATTTATATTTGAAAAAAATATCGACATGGTTACGCAAATAACGAAGAAGAAAATTTGTGGATTTTTCCTTACTTTCAACACTTAGTTTCGTTGGTTTTGATTTCTTTTCTTAATAATTTTAAAGTCATTTTGGTCATGTTCGTTTGGCAGCCGCAGATTCCTGCAGCTGCAGCTGTAGCAGATTGTTATTCGTTACACAGCGATCAGACGTTGTATCATGCGTCGTAATTTTTTCGACCGCTGATTAAAACAGCAGTACGACTAAAAATCTGCGATCAACCGCAACCACAACTGCCGACAGCAGACAAACGAACAACATCTGTCGCAGCCACATCCGCAGAGTTGACCGCAGCCGCAGCCGCAGGGTTGACCGCAGCCGCAGTCGCAGCCGCATGTGGTGACCAAACGAACAACACTTTTTTCATGCATTCTAATCCCATTTTATGTTTTATTACATTCCAAAATCGTAGATAATATTTTTATATACATTTGTTGTTTTATGTTACTTTTAAATATTTATGAGGTACGTTAAAGAGTAAATTTGGTATGAAAGTCAAATTTCAAATAAAAATAAAAAATAGGATTGTGACGTCAGAACGAAACTTGATCGATCCAATACAAAATAATTAGTCTTTATGTATTTGTAAATACTTAGTTGTGAATAGTGGTGAATAAAAAAAGATTAAAAGAATTGATTTAATTACGTATGTTATTATAGTGCATTTATTTTTTCGTAATTTACTAACAAAAATTTACAATAAATATGTTTGAGTTAGATCAATATAGAAATGATGACATATTCGAAATTAATTTTAGATACCGTGTAAATAAAGAAAATATAAAATGAACAACTGAATTAAATTTTTAATTGTGTATAAACAACTGAACTAAATTTTTTGATATAAGGTATTTTTTGGTAACGTATGAATAGAAGAACTTGAAAATATAAAGTGAAATCGAAGTGTCTCTTAGAACAAATAAAGTGGGAATCCATAAAGTGGAGCTGCATAAATAATAGTTAACATCGAAGTATGGATTGAAGTGGATCTCTAAGTATTGAAATGTGTGTTTAAACTTTAAAGTCAACTAGATTTATACCAACGCCATGCGTGGGTATAAATCTTTCGTAAATTATATAATATTATTTATTAATAAATAATATTTATATAATTTTAACTTTTATTTAAAATTATTTTTAATATTAATTTTTGTATATCTAAATTAATGAAAAAATAATTATTTTTAACGCATTTAATAATATTTTTGGTTAGTTTAATAAAATATATTGATTCTGTAACCATATTAATCACAATGGCATATATTGTAATTATTCTAGTAAATAAAGCCCATTTATATATTAATTTAAAACTCATTGTGGTGATGACACGTCAGCATGGTATTTTTGTTAATAACACGTCAGGGTAAGGTTATTTTCTTAAAATGATTTCCAAATAATATATTAGGGATACTATAGGGTTCGGGTTGGCCTCTCAGTCCGCTCCATTTTCTATCAATTTATTTAGCCAAGTTGGAGATAAGTACTATTCTCTATATTGCGCCGTAAAATAAATTATAACGACGAATTTAGCAATGAATCTATAATATCAACTCTCCTTTCAAACCGACAGTATGGAAACAACTTTATCTTTAATAACCACGACTGACGGTTCTACCTAATATTATTTAAAGTATTTCATAAGTTTAACATATATTATTATACTAAATATGCAAAATATGAAATACCCTTTTTCTTGACCTTTTTAGTCTTTAATTTTTCATAGTGATTTCATATATCTATTCACTTGTTAGTTTACATACTAAATCAAGTTTTTTTATGAATTTTTTTAAAAAGTTTTAAAAAAAAAGATTTGAAAGCAAATCGGAATTATACTAAAATGTTTTTTAAAGGGAAAATATCTAAAATAGCACATTTCTAAGTTTTTGTTCCAAAAATAGTATCATTAGTTTAAATTTCTAATAATAGCAAAAATTTAAGATTAAAATGCATTAAAACTATATTTTAATAGAAACAAATTAAACCCTAAATTGGAAATAATGAATCCAAATACAATACTTTAAGTTTATGTATAATTTATTTAGAATAAATAAGTATTTTTATATAAGTATTTGTGTTATTTTTGGAAATTTAATTTTATTATGCTAGATTTGGAAGAAAAACTGCTATTTTAAGATATTTTTTTTTTTTAAATATCCACCTCGTGTGACGTGTCTAGCCAATTAGATATTTTAGGTTTGGACTTATTCATACATGTGCTGACTGTAAACATCTTTCATAAATGAATGAGATGATAAAATCGAAAACGATTTTGGTTAGTAAGCATGTGCTGAATTTATACTATGCATTGACATAAATGTAATAAATGTAATGTACCTCTTTTTTAAATAAAAATGTTTTAATACAAACGTTTTTGGTTCTACACGTAAAGTATACTTTTTAACGTTAAAAAGTAGAAAACAGATCAAATCTAACGCAAACTAATGAATTTAATTTTATATACATATCAATTTTAATAATTATATAAAGTAATTCTTAATTTAAATTTATTATATGAATTATAAAATATGATCAAAATCGCTAATTTTGTTGATAAAAATATCACTTGTTCGGATAGTACGATGAGTAGGATATCATATCTGTATTTATGACGCTAATTAGATGATTATGGAACATAATTTCTATAATTTTCCAAAAATTTAAAATCCAAAAAGCTTAAAACAATAAAAAATTACTTAAATTATATTAAAAAAATTAAAATAACACGATAAAAATCACAAATTAATTATATATTTTAATATGATTAGAATCACATATTAACAATAGAATATATAAAAATCAATGAGAAATACATAATAACTATCTCAATCTTTGTTTTTAGATAATATTTAAAAATTTATTTTGTGCTCTAATTATTTTTCCATGTTACTTGTCTTTAATCTGTTTTATTAATTCGTTTTATTAATTCGTTTTATTTAGTTACAAAATTATGTACTTGTAAAGAATAGATCTGGCACACGATCTAGCACATAGCACACGATCTAGCACATAGCACACGATCTAGCACACCCAACTGCCTCTTTTGAGATGGATTTAATCGCTTTTCTAAAACTCCTATATATTTTATATAATTTAAGATTTTTCACTTTTTGAATGTTTCTGGATTTATTTTTAAATTTTCAAGTATAATTAATTTTTCAGGAATGTCTTGAAATTCATTTTCTCACACAAGTGATATCTTAGTTAATATATTTGGCGCACGCATAGCATTCGATTAGCAAAACTATGTATTTTAACTATAATTATGTAATTCATGTAATTAATTTATATAAAATTATTGGTCTTGTAATGAATTTGGTATATGAAGGATCAGTTAGCGGTGGACGTCTCTCGTTTTCCCTGAAAAAAAGTATTATATAATTGCAACGTGTCTATTATCGTTGCGTCGACTGTCTATTTCTTTAAAAATAAAAAAAACTAAATAAAGTTCGACAAATCTTCCCATACTCTTTTTTCTAACCACAATGAAGATGAAGAGCATCGAAACTCCATTACTGCTGAATCCCAAACAATCAGAACAAGAAGAGAAAAAGAAGATAAGATGGGAGAAAATGAAGAAGGTTGCTTCAATGGCTGCTCCAATGGTAGTTGTGAACATGTCTCAGTTTCTTCTTCAAGCAACTTCTACGATGATTGTCGGTCACCGGAACGAAATCTCCCTCGCTGGCATAGCTCTTGGTAGCTCTTTCGCTAACGTCACTGGCTTTGGTGTTCTCGTAAGGAATAGAAATTATTTTATTTTTTTGTGAATTTTCTAATCAATCTTCAAATAAATAAATAATCTCACTTTGGTATACAACAGTTTGGACTTTCAGGTGCACTGGAAACACTATGTGGCCAAGCATTTGGAGCAGAACAATATCACAAACTTGGATCCTACACTTTCACTTCAATGGTTTATCTTTTGATTATCTCTATACCGATTTCGATTCTTTGGATATTCATGTACCAAATCTTGATTTTGCTTCACCAAGATCCTCAAGTCTCAGAGTTAGCAGCTGCTTATTGTCTCTGGCTCGTACCGGCATTATTCGGTTACTCGGTTCTCGAGTCGCTGGTTCGGTATTTTCAGTCACAAAGCGTAATCCTTCCAATGGTTTTGAGCTCTTTAGCCGCTCTCTCTTTCCACGTTCCTCTCTGTTGGCTTATGGTTCACAGATTCGAGTTTGGTGTCAAAGGAGCAGCTGCTTCTATCGCTATTTCCTATTGGCTCAACGCTCTTTTCCTTTGGGTTTACATGAAACGCTCTCGTCGTTGCGTCAAAACGCAGATTTATATGTCCAAAGATGTCTTTATTCACACAAGAATCTTCTTTCACTTTGCTGTTCCTTCTGCAATGATGTGTTGGTAAGTATGTAATATATAAAACCAAACCATAGTTTGCTCTTGTGTTTTTTTCTTCTCTTCACTAACCTTCTTAACACTTTTTTGTTTGTTTATTGTTCTTCCTTTCTTCAATAGCCTTGAATGGTTGGCTTTCGAGGTTGTTACTTTGTTGTCTGGTCTTCTACCTAATTCAAAGCTTGAAACTTCGGTTATTTCGATTTGGTAGTGCATTAACTACAAAATTATGTATGTACTCTTAATACTTACCTTTAGTGTAGTTTTCTAAGTGTTGATTATTGGGATTGAGCAGCCTCACGACCTCTTCATTGCATTACAATCTGGTAAATGGAATCGGTGATGCAGCAAGGTTTACTTTTTTGTTTGTTTTACTTTAATACTCTTGCATCAACATTTTCATTTTCAAAAGTCTTAAGTTTCATTTTTTGGGTATTTGTTAGTACGAATGTGGCGAATGAGCTAGGAGCGATGAATCCGCGAGGGGCACAGGACTCAGCTTCTGCTGCGATTATAATCGCAGCTGTTGAGTCAGTCGTTGTGAGCTCTAGTCTCTTCTTGTCTCGCAATGTATGGCCTTATGCTTATAGCAATGTGGATGAAGTAATTCATTATGTTACTGAGATCACTCCACTTCTTTGCATCTCAATCCTCATGGACAGCTTCTTGACCGTTCTCTCCGGTTTGCCTTTCTTAACCATACATTCCGGTTTAGAAAACGTGTTTTTTAGTTATTCTAAACCGAATGTTTCGATGTGTTTAGGGATTGTGAGAGGAACAGGGTGGCAAAAAATTGGAGCTTATGTGAACATAGCTTCTTATTATCTTATCGGTATTCCTATTGGACTTCTATTGTGTTTTCATCTTCACCTCAATGGGAAAGGACTTTGGACCGGTTTAGTCTCTGGATCAACAATGCAAACCATAATCTTATTTCTTGTTATTGGATTCACCAATTGGACAAAGGAGGTGATTGCAACCGCGGATTTGTCTTTGTTTTCGATTTTTGAGGAATCGAGTTAATGTTTGTTTGTTGTTTGGGAAATTTTGCAGGCAAACAAGGCTAGGGAGAGAATAGTTGATGATAAAGTGTGGAGAGATGACTCATTGGTTAGTTGAAGAGGAAGAAAATGTGAATATTGATTGCTTCTTTAGTGAGTTTGATCAAGAAACTTCTTTCACCTTGAATTTCGTGCGTTAGAGCCACGTGAATCATGCGCACTTGAACTTGTTCTCGTGATTTGAACCTTTGTAAACACACCATCAAAGATTCATTACTAGTCAACAATAATAGTACTTGGATGCCGAAGAAAATATCAACAGTCAAATATTAAACTTACGAAAATCATCTTTCTTGTCGCTTATGTAATCATCTAAACTGGATGCTTTTCGGTTTCTTAGAAGAAGACACGATCGATAATTGAATAGAAACGAAGCAGATGTTGTGCGAAGGCTAGAAACTACAAGGCCAAATTATATATTTTGGCACTCGAGAAATCACAGAAAATTTAGTGTTGAGTCGTCTTTGCAGTTACGGCACACAAACCCTGCCTCTTGGTTGATTCGAGTAAAGTTTTTATATGTATTGAATTTGATTGTGATAAATTTGTTCGTACAAATAAAAGATGGTAAAAAAATCATCAGCTAAAATTTATTCAAAATAGATATGCAGTTTGTATTCATAAGCAAACATTTCTTCATTCTCCTTTCAAAGCAATCTCTAATTATTCCTATAAGCGTATATCAAACATTATTTAACATCATTCTGATTCCATATTCTTATGCTGCAAATATGTATCATTCATTTAAATGGTATTAAATCTGTACACAACCGCTAAGTATTACACATTTTGATTGCAGATCGATCAGCGAGTAAGAAGCATCCTCTCTTGATCGTTGATGGAGTGACGAAAATGACAACGGTGACCGTACGGACACATGGCTCCGGTGATAATGATTCGGCAAACCTCAGTTTTGTAGCGTGGGTGTCTCATCACCGGACGGAGCTCGTCGATTCCGTGAGCGAATTGGCAATTATCGCCGTAAGGGCAACAACCAGTCTCCTGCCATTTGTTGCAGAGCTCCGTCTTCATCATCCCTTGATGATAAACATCCAATTCTAAAGCATTTTTCTCTGCTTTAGCGGAGACACGCACCTTGTGTGACGATACCTTCACAGATTAATTTAAGACAGACATTCTGTATAAACAAAAATGTTGATATTGGAAGTAGAAATAAATCATTTATATTTCTATTTCCAACTAAATTTCATCTATATTTTCTTAAGTTAAGTCTCTCACTAACGATCTATCAAACTCAAACTTAAAATATTATAATTTTTAGTTACCTATTTAAATTAAACACTAAATTAATAAAAAAACATGAAACAAATTTAGGATTTAAAAAAATCCAATGTTCATGTGAGATTAAAGAGATCACATTTTTTCTCTATGAAAGGTTATTTCAGAAACATTTCATATCTTTGATTTCCATTTTCAAAAGATATTTATTTATCGTCTGTAAAATAATTTGGAATTTCGATGTGGAAAATTATATAAAAATATGTTTTAGGAGTGAGAATTACCGATTCGGGACCGAGTTGACTCGTAAAGCTTAGCTGACTCGCTTGACGATCCGCACCGCCACATCGCTGGTTCATCTTGAGATATCCCGGAGAGCGAACGGAGATGATTTTAGGAAACGTATTTCTCTCCGCATTGTTCCTCCTCCGGTAATGCCCAGAAACCACGACTTGGCTACCAAAATCCGAGATCTGCTGGCCGTATACAGAGGATGAAGAGGAAGTAGAGGTGTGGATAAGGTTGAGTAGATCGGCGTTTTCATGGCGGAGAGCGGCGTTTTCGTGGCGCAGCGTGTCGAGCTCGGTCATGACTGATTCAAGATGGGCGAGGCAGAGCTCGTAATGCTCGTTGAGTTCGTCGAACTCGAGGATAAGCCGCGCTTGGCGAAGGCGATTCTCTGTGGTAGTGTCGACGCCAGCTGGAGGGGAATAGGAGGATGGAGGAGACGGAGAGAGGGATAATGAGCTTGGGAACTGAAATTCCGGCGAGAAAATCGAATTGTAAAGCGACGCGAAGCTGGCGGCGAAGTCTTCCTGATGTTTGTTATTGCTTTTGTCAGATTGCGGAGACAACGGAGGCGGCGGCGAGTTTAACGCCGTCACGCATGGCGGATCCGTTACCGTCGACGCTACTTTCTCCATTTACAAATTCGAAATGTTCATGACAGAAGATTTCCTGACAGAAGATTGTTCAGAAACTGCTAAATCAAATCCAAAAATCCACATCCAAAAATATAGCATCAAAGCAAATTTCTGATCAAATTAAAGCGTTAGAAACTCGAATTACGAGGATTATTTGCGATTATACACATATCATATATGTATCCTAATTGTACATCAACACCATTGAATCCGACAGATCTACAACATCTCCAAAAAAAATCAAGAAATCGAAATTTGTAACTAGGATGACGTAATGAGATCTCGTATGTCACAACTGTTATGCATTGGCTTGCTCGGAAAAGACTATAATAAGAACAATAACTTCACAGAACGAGCAAAACCTGGAGAGAGAGAGAGAGAGAGAGTGAATACTTCTGAACTTTGGAGGAGCAAAGAGGAAGAGCAGTGAAGTAAAAATGAATGATGCTATATATATATAGAGAGAGAGACTGTCAATTACAGAGCGAAACAGAGGTCGGGAAGGAGAAGAGGTGCAGATCAACTGCAAGAGAGACCACGGTACGCTTATTCCGTTACTCGATCTAGACCGTACGATGAGACGATCTAAGAATCTGGATGTATTTAATTAGTCAGGCAATTGTTTCCACATGGTAAAGTAAAGCACAGAAGAGCTACTTCGCTTTCCCGCCAACATTAGAACCGTTAGAGATGTCTAACAGAATATTAAATATATTTTTTGTAATAGAAAAAACATAAAAGCTTTTATTTACGTAATGATGATGACATACTATTTTACGTAATCTAAGTTTATTTAAATATAAACAATAGATTGCATCACTTATTTACAAAAATATTACCTCATTGTTTTGGCCAATTGTGATATCTAAATTTAGTTATCTACCAAATAAGCTTTTGTAAATATTATAGATTGATCGTCAAAAGAATCAAATAAAAACTTATTTTGAAACTTTAGATGGAAACAAAAAGTTTGTTAAGGGGTAAGTTTTGCTTGTCACTAAAGCAATTGTATAATCTGGAGAATAAAGAAATATATTGATAAGAATATATTATTAATACTGGAAAAATCAAAATTTTAAGTTTAGTTGGCTCAATCATGAATAATAATAGTTTTATTCACTGATGATGAAATAACTAAATTATATATTTGTTTAGTTTGACGTTGAAAAACGATCGTAGTATCGTAGTATGGAGTGGGTTTGCTTCAAGAGCACAACTTTAACTAACTATGGTCCCTCTTCTCCTATGTATATACTTCAAACAAAATCTTTCTTCTGGCTTAACTACAAGATATGTTTCCTTCATTCTAACCCACCAACCCTTTCAAGATTACCTTTTTACCCTTTTATAAGATTTTTCTTTTTTTCTTAAATATCATATAACTAGTGATATATCAGAGGAGATGTATAGTCTTATTCATGGTATTATATATTTTTTGTGTATATACTTTGCGAAATGTATAGCACATAGATTTAGATAATACTCAAATAGGTTCTAATTTCATATCTCACACATGTTTAAGGTAATATTTAAGTTATACTCAATGGCTACTGCTCAGGAACTGTATTGTAACCATTTATTTAGGAAGTAAACCAAATATTTGCTTGAACTGAACTTGACAAGGTTTTCAACATCAACAAAGCATCCATTTTTATGAATTTATTTTCTACATCCACTTGACCAATGATAGTACAATCTCATCACAAAGGGGCAATAGTCTAAATCAGAATGATAGGAGAGTTTTAGCTCTCTCTGCTTCTTGGTTTCAGTTTGTTCGCTTCAAAGAGAGAAATATTTTGAATTTGTGCTCAAGAAAAAGAGACACATTTGTTCACAATGGTTTATAACATTCTAATCAAGTGACCCTACGTACCATTGTACTACTAACTCCTATAGTTTTTTTACTTGGACTCGAGAAACTGTATGTATACACAATGCCTTCGCTACCCAAAAGCTTTTAGTGATCTTCAGATCTCTGCCCCAACACAATCTGGTCCCTCTCCATAACCTGTCAAGTTTTGGTGGAACTGAGAATACACAGCTAAGTTAAGTGAAGAAAAACAAATCGTAAGAAGCTTACGTTTTCGAAAAATAGAATTTCAGGTCGAATATTGAGTTTTGGAAGAAAGCTGCGAACATTATTCCAGTCTCCAATAACCTCGACAAGCAACATATTTCACTCAGTTTTTGAACTTACAAAAACCAAAAGTAAAGAAGTCATAGATCAAGTAACTTGCTTGTATTACAAAAAGGTCTAAGCTTTGTTACCTCTTTCTCAGAACGAAAATGTCTGACCCATCTCTTGTTTTCATAAGCTACACAATTGTATTCATCTCCACACAAGCAAACCTGAATATTAAACACTGGAGTTGTTTCTGGTAGCATAATCTTCAATAGATAACTTAAAATGGATCTGAAACAAATTAGATACTTCCCTTACCATTGATACCAGATGGTATTTGGTGAATGCAGAATCACCTTCGTATTGGAACATCTCACTAATATCAATTTCAGCCTCCAGAATAGAAATTGTATCTAATATCTCTTCGTCAGTCTCATTGTTCTCCCATTCAAGTGCTCAACAATACAAGTACAGCAAAAATGCAATTAACAACATCGCTTGGTGATGTCTAATGACCAATTAACATCGAAGCTTTGATCATAAGCTTACCAATTGTGAAAACAGGCGGATGTGCATTTATCACACGTTGAACATAGCTTTTCTTCCCACATCCTTCCTTGTCACAAGGCATCATTAAATTGATCCTTATGACCTTAATGATTTTCTCAAATGTAAAATCCAACAATGCAGACTGTTGATAACCAAAACGTTTCTTTCATGAGATTGAATTGAATTCTTGTTTTTGCGTAATATATAATGAAGAAAAAAGCGACTTGCCTTGATTTCTCTGAGTGAACTAGCAACCATGAGTAGACCGTAAGAACGTTGAACTGGATATATCGTATCCATTCTGCATCTATTGCAAGTCTTTTTCTCTATTTCATATATTTCGAAGTTGATATTAAGAGGTATTTTTCTCCAACGAGGTAGAAGTTCCATGATGGTTACAAACAATTCAGAAACACCGTTTGCTTCCTGAAGAGAATAGAACAACTGAACAAGAAGATATATATGAAGCTTGAAGAAAGAGTAACTAAACACAGATACATAAGGTTTAAAGGTCAAAAAAGAGACCACAGGATTAGTGGCTAGATCTTTGATAATGAAATCATGAAGTTGAACAGCAGATTCATCTTCTGTGAAGCTTCGATTTGTTTCTTGAAAACGTGCTACTTCCTTTGTGAAAATGCTAATTCGCCACAGAGACTGCACAATCACATTCTTGAAGAACTTAAATGAAATAAACAAGATCATGAAGCATAGGTTCAGACGATTTTTTTAGTTTCGTAAGTTTGCAAAAACCTTGAGTATCACATCAAGAGCTGAAACACAAGTGGGGTTCGTTTTCTCTTCAGATTCCTCTGGTTCCATTGGCTCAGGAGCGTTATCATGCGTTACTGAGGAATCTCTGAACAAAGCAAGACGATTTTTTTCAGAGAAATCTATGAAAAAGCATACTCAGAGAGATTTTAGTACTCACGGATCAATTTCTTTGATTTTCTCCACTTCTTGAACCTTTGATGGATTTTCTCCACGAGTGGGGTTCTTTTTCTCTTTAGGTTCCTCTGGTTCCATCGGCTCAGGAGCGTTATCATGCGTTTCTGAGGAATCTCTGAACAAAGCAAGACGATTGTTTTCAGAGAAATTCTATGAAAAAGCATACTCAGAGAGATTTTAGTACGCACGGATCAATTTCTTTGGTTTTCTCCACTTCTTGAACCTTTGATGGATCCATATCCATAATCCAAGCAAAAACCTTCTTCCTTTGACCGATCTCCCCACTGCAATTGGCAGATAAAACAACAGTGGCGTTTTATCTCTTCCTAATTCTCAGACATTCCTTGGAATTTTCTCGAGAAATGTGCGAAAGAGTAGAAAAGCAGAAGACGAGAGTCAAGAATTTATAGAGACAGAGTAGGCTGGTTTGCTCACGTAAGGATCACGTTATATATTAAGAAGAGCGCGCGAAAATTGAAGCTGTGATCCTTCTCCTAAAAGAAACCTTGAAATCGTCTTCTTTAACAATGAATTAACATAATAGCTAATGGCATAGTGTAGCATTTTATCAAATACTTGGTGGGCAAAATCCATTTGCAGTAAAACACACAACTAATGAATCAATCCAACTCGTCCGAATACTAAAATTCCGAACAAAAATTGCAGAAAACGTAACTTTTTTCTCTCTGGTTATATCATGTCACTTGTAGACTTCTCATCTGATAAAATTATAGAAAATTGTAAGATTTCCTATAATGGTATAACAATGGTATAATTCAATTACATTTTGTATTCAAAGGAAAAGAAATTTGCAACTAGTTTGGTGAACCATTTTCGGTGAAAGAGAAAATTAAAAATAATTTTTCCGAGAAAAGGGATGATCGGAAAAGTTGATCCAAGTAGGAGGGGAAGAAATCTGGAGATCAACGGAAAAACGTTTATTAAGAGTGGAGACAAGAAAAAACGAATTTTCTTTTCAATCGTTGTGATTTGTGAGAGTGGTCGCACAAAGAAGATATGGGCTCCGAAGTGCTCAAGCCCATGGAAGTACATAAGCCCAATGAAATCGTGCCCAACTATCTCCCTGAATTGTGCTTGTGTACTTTTTATATCTCCATGTGTTTTGTTATGAAAATTATAACAAAATTTTGGTTTAAGTTTGTATAAATTTCATATTTTTATGTCATTATTTGTAATTCCCAGATATGTATATTTTAATTAGTCGGAAACGAAAACTTATGTTATGATCATCACACTGGTCTCACACACAAAATTGTGAAATTAGATTTAGGTTTAATATTTAAATGCTGCTAAATAAGTAAAATGAATATATAATGGAAAACAAATAAAGTTAACATACTTCTGCTCTCTTGTATGTATTTGTAACTTGTCTAAATTTTACATACCCTAAAAATTTAAAAGTTTTTAATTCATTTAAATACATGCGTCACTATTACTTGTTTTCAACCTTCAGTTTTCATGGTTCGTTTTGCATGACGACCAGTTACGTTCACGTTATGTAACGATGCAAGACACATGAATTTTGCACTATGCATGCAATGTGGATCACATACCCAATAAATACCTAAACAAGACTTCAAAGTGTTCCTTAAGAACAAAAAACACAACCACAATCCAAACAAGTAGACATGAAGATATTCACATTGATACTCATCGTCTTCGTAACACTTTCAACATCATTTCCGGCTCTGATAAAAGCTGCAAACACCGGAGATTCAGGAAATGTTGGAGTGACTTGTGACGCCAAGCAGCTTCAGCCTTGTCTAGCCGCAATTACGACAGGAGGACAACCTTCAGGACCATGTTGTGCAAAGCTGAAAGAACAACAATCATGCTTGTGTGGTTTCGCTAAGAACCCTTCATTTGCTCAGTACATTAGCTCTCCAAACTCTCGCAAAGTTCTCGCTGCTTGTGGTGTTACTTATCCTACTTGTTGAAACTCTAGATATCTAATAATTTAATATGAGAGAATAAAAATGACATCATATGAATTGTTTTATCAAACAATGTGGTCGTTTGTGTTAACGTAAGAGTTTATAATATGGTTAAATAAAGTTTATTTTCTTATTTATTCTTCGTAGCTTTCTCGGGAAAATTGTATTAACCAAATGTCAAAACACTCCAAAATACATTTTGTTGAATGTTTTGCGAAGAAATTGAAGTGTATATATACGACAGCACCTTAATATCTCTAATATATTATTTGAAATTTTTTTTAACAAAATAACTTTATCCTGACGTGTTAATAACAAAAATGACATGCTGACGTGTCAACACCACAACGAATTTCAGCTTAATATATAAAAGAGTTTAAGTTACTAGAATAATTACAATACATGTCACTGATATTAATTTGGTTAAAGAATACATGCCATTGATATTAATTTGGTTAGAGAATACATGTCACTGATACTATAATAAATACATACCACTTATATTACAATACATGTCACTGATATTAATTTGGTTAGAGAATATAATTTATTCAACTAACCAAAAAATACTATTACATTTGCAAAAACAATAATTTTTATTTTTTTCAATTTTTTATATGTTAATTTATAAATATTTTTAAGTAAATATAAATAGATTTAAGTTACTATCGTAATCCCTAATATATTATTTGAAAAACATTTTAAGAAAATAACTTTATTCGAACGTGTTATTAACAGAAACATCATGTTGACGTATAATCTAAATTTTAAATAAATATATAAATGAGTTTAATTTATTAGAATAATTACAATTATACCATTATTATTAATTTGGTTAGAAAATTAATATATTTTATTAAACTAACAAAAAAATTATTAAATTCGTAAAAAATAATTATTTTTATTTTCTTAATTTATATATACAAAAATTAATGTTAAAATAATTTTAAATAAAAATTAAAATTATATATATATATATATTTAATTTATATTTACTAATAAAATATAATTTATGAATATTTTTCTATGTATATATAAGAAAAACTTCCCATCAACAAAAAAATATACGACACTCGTTCTTGCTGCCACGTGTAACCTATCTTCTTCAAGAATAGTGCCGATCCTTGTCACCTTATTCTTTACCCTCCACTACGAGAACTCACACGAAGCAAAGAATCGATCAGATCGAACAAAACACTAATCAATCCAGAGAGAGAAAGCAAAATCAATGTCTCTGCAGAAATTTAAGCTTCTCGCCACTCACTGCAGCACCGTCGCGGAGAGTCCAACGCGTAGCCCAGTCATCCACCTCCGCCGTCGGAAAACGCTTCGTTTGCTTCTCACCCGATCATCTGATCAGTGGCGATTACCTTATCCCCATCATTCTTCTGAGATCCAAAATGACGCCGATGAATCGAATAAATCCGATGGTACCAGGAAGAGAGATAAGATCCGATCTCGGCGGAAGCTCAGGGAGCTTTTCGTCTCGTCGCCTCCGTTGGATGAAATCGAATGTGGCGGCGGCAGCGATTCGATGAAGGAGACGGAGAGGGATTTACCGGTTAACGGCGTGAATACTAACGGAGGTATTGGAGAAGAGTTAACGGCACGGCGTTTGGGCTATAACGGCTCAATAAGGCCCATGTCATCTGCTACACTTCGGTGTAGGTTACTTCGAAGAACTTGGCGTCCTGTTCTTGTAACTATTCCTGAACAATAAACTCTGAAACAAATAAATTTATTAACATTTTTAATCGATTGTTTGAAATTGATTTTTATTTTCTTTAAGAGTTTAATCCATTTCACGTTATTGATTTTGACTACTAGATGTAGACACATCAATGTCTTATATTGCAAGTTTTTTTGTGAGAAATATTTGGATTTGTGTGATTAAGCTCAAGACCAATGGATTACGGGATCACTAATTGCGTTTGTACAAACTTGTTATAGTCTTATTTGTTTTGTATTATTGAGAAAGGGGTATAACATTTTGTTGTCATCCAAAAGGTATAACACTTATCGAAGAAATATCTGCATATATATAAGAATAGAAAAATAATATCTGTACGGTAAATAAATGAGAAATATATGAAGGATTTGACATATGAATATCATTAATATGAGTTGTGAGACCCTATATATCTTGTTGTATAGGATAGTGAACCAAGTTTGACTTAGTGCATGTTTTAGTGAGCTTATCCGCAAGTTAACTTGATAACGAAAATAATAAATAATTTATGGTAATAAGTTATGAAACATTGGAATTGTGCATAGATAAGTGGTTTCTACGTTATCTCCTATGTTTCGATGACTCACCAAATAGAATATGTTTTATTTTTTGATAAAAAGAGTTAACAAATGGAGGTGCGGGGAATCGAACCCCGTGCCTCTCGCATGCGAAGCGAGCGCTCTACCATATGAGCTACACCCCCAATTTGACAATTAATATTTTCCAATCTAATTTAATAACATATAATTATTCCATATCTCATGCTGAAGTTGAATGCATTGAATAGATACAATAACATGTACACAATCTTAGATATAGAAAGGGAAGTTTCTATCCAAGTCCATGAAACTATTTGAAAGGTTTGGTGAATTTCTAATTTTCTATTATCAACCGAAGCTCAATATTTCGTCTCAAATTTTTATGTATTTTATTATTATTCCTTTTCTTTTACCAATTCAAGTTTAGTTAACAAAACGCTAACATATGTTTTTTTCGGCAAAAAGGTATTCAAAATTTTATGATTTTTACAAAAAAAATTACATTTAAAAGTCTTCTATTTTTCTTACTAACTTTGAATAAATCTAGTTCTTTTATCAGTAATTTAAAAAAAACTATGAAAGTGAGGTTATTTATCCTTTTTAATAAACCATAAAATAAGTTAAAATCGCAGAATGGGCAATCTTTATCACTAATCTCATTTTCTATTTTTGACTTTTTGAGCTTTGACAAGGGATATTCTCAACTCTCATCCAACACGCGCCGCCTCTGACCTTTCACGCGCCTCGGTGATTTCAAAACCTATATCAATCTCCTTCTCTCGTTTACCTCTTCCAATTTACGCCCATCATTTTTTCTGTACAATTTCCCGTTCCTTCTTGCTTTTTTTAATCTTACGATTCGTTTTTTTTTATCGTTTTTTCGTTCTTAAGATCTCTGAAAACGTAAGAGGATTGTAGGGTTTCTTCTACTTTGGAGAAGGTGTCATTTATGAATTAGAGGTGGTTGTTGTGTGATAAAAAGAGGATCATCGTCGCCGTCTTAATGGGAGGAGTTACTTCATCGATCGCTGCTAAATTTGCTTTTTTTCCACCAACTCCACCGTCTTATGGGGTTGTAGCCGACGATAGCTGCGGTGGACGCCTATACATACCGGAAATTCCACGCCGCGATGACGTCGACGTCCTGAAGCTCCGTACTCGTTGTGGCAATGATATCGTCGCTATTTATGTCAAACACCCAAAGGCTAACGACACGCTTCTATATTCCCATGGAAACGCCGCCGATTTGGGTCAGATGTTTGAGCTCTTTGTCGAACTAAGCAGTCGCCTTCACGTTAATCTGATGGGGTAACTCTCTCTCTCCATCTCTCCCTCAAGAATTTCAGGGTTTCCATGATTGTTCCTAATGGATAATTTAATGAGTTTAAGAAGAATTGGTGTTTGTGCTCTTGTAATAATATGTTAATAGAATAATCAATCTTTGTAAAAATTGATGCTTTAGCCTCAAAGTTTGGGTCTTAAACTTGAAGCATTAAATCTATACAAGTCAAAGTTTTCTTTTGTGATCGACTTATTTCCATATAAATTTTCTACTTGACTTACTATCTTGCTTTGGTTAGATTGTTTTCTTAATTCGTCCATCGGTTTTTATTTTCCCAGGTATGATTACTCTGGTTATGGTCAGTCTACTGGACAGGTATGAAATTCGAAGTGCTCTTGATGCTCGGATAATAAGCCATAGACGTCTATGGATTGTTTCTCATTGATAGAGATTTGGTACTTGAATCAGGCAAGCGAGTGTAATACATATGCTGATATAGAAGCATCTTATAAATGCCTCAAGGAACAGTATGGCGTAAAGGACGATCAACTGATATTATATGGTCAATCTGTCGGTAGTGGACCCACGGTGGATCTAGCTTCTCGCACAGCTAACTTGAGAGGCGTGGTTTTACAATGTCCTATTCTGTCTGGAATGAGGGTTTTGCATCCAGTGAAATGTACATATTGGTTTGACATATACAAGGTGATTTAGTGGACATCAAATTTTGCTTATGGTGACATGTATAGCTGCCACTCACTTGCATGGTTCCTTGTTTTGCAGAATATTGACAAGATCGGCGCAGTTACCTGTCCTGTATTAGTGATCCATGTAAGTGATACCATCATTTCTTTCTTTTTCCCTGACATCTTTGTTGGTTTGGAGAGCAATTGTAATAAAAAGCTTTGAGAAGAACGTTCTAGACAGGTTATTATGCATTTTTCAAACAAGAGAAACTGATGAACCACATCATTTACTTTGGAAGCTTGTGAATACAAGTCACTGAACTCTCTTGTTGGTCTTTTAGGGAACTGCGGATGAAGTAGTTGATTGGTCTCATGGAAAACGCCTCTGGGAACTTAGCAAAGAGAAGTATGAACCTTTATGGATTAGTGGAGGTGGACACTGCGACCTTGAACTCTATCCAGATTTCATCAGACATCTGAAGAAATTTGTTGCATCACTTGGACACAAACAAGCAGAGGAAGCTACCATAGAGGGAGAGAGTTGATATGTTTGAAATGGGATATTTCGGTGAGATTTCTAGAAACAGTTAAATAAAATTAGTAAGTATGAGAAATCTCAGGTGAGTGTTGATAGCTGTAGAAGACAAAACAAGGTCTATAGTCTGGTGACACAATGGGTCAATCTGGAGTGTTAGACAGTTTTTTCCATTGCATGAATAAATATATTTGCTGCATTCATGCTTTTTTAGGTTCCAAGGAGGTTTCTTTCTTTGTGTGACATTCATGGAACAAACTTCTGTGTAACCCCAGACATCTTCTACAATCATTGAAGATTCTAGAAGATGCGCTGAGGGAATTTACTAAACAGGCCTAGGTGGCATTTCAAGAGCATTCAGGCTTCCTTCCTTCCCCATCATCTCTACCACTATTCATTGGTGGGCGATTTGATGACCAAGACTGAATACACCAAAAACCTACCAACGTCATCTTCTTTGCTGCTGATTCCATTGTCGATAATATGCCTTTCCTTTATATTCACATCTGACTTGTGGGAGACTACCATACACCCTTGAAAACAATTCGGGTGCAGTGTACCCTATTGTGCCTCTTGCGTCTAGCGATGACAAGATGCTTTCTTTCTTCTCGCAGAGCTTAGCAAGGCCAAAGTCTGAAACTTTCGTATAAGGACTGTCATCTAAGAGTACATTGTGGTTAAATGTCGAAATGTTGTTCTGCAGCCATGATGCAAATATCCTCGACCTCGATCAATGCCTAGAGCAGTACTGATTAGTGTTGTGTTCTAAATTCATCGAAGGTCTGTCTCGAGATGAACCTATCAAGAGATCCATTTCCTAGAAATTCATAAAGAGCTGCTTTCTTAGAACCTTAGCAGAGTCCAACAAGGTCAACAATGTTGGCATGAAATTTTTTTGCTCATGGTCGAAACTTCATTGATGAAGTCTTAACCACTAGTCTTCTTAAAAAACTTTATGAAATTGTCTTTCTCATATCCTTTTCACACATTTCGCTTTCACAAAGTCTTTTTCTATAACATGAAAATTTTGAGCAACCTCGACTAATCCTACGGATATACAAACACGTATAACGTATATATCAAATTAAATATCTTAGTTTGAAATTCTACTAACCTAAAAGTGGTGCTCAGTTCCAATCAAAAATCGAATCAAATCTTTGCAACGCTATGAAACTTATGTTCTCATGTGCATTTACTTTTGAATAGGTTTAAAATATGTGTGGTTTTTTATATAAAACTTTAAACGTATGTAATGCGTTAGAAAAAATGTAAACTTCGTGTGGTTGACCAAGACATAAGCCTGTCGATCAATCGTCCACTTTTTTCTGTGAATAGACTAATTTTTTTTTCTAATTTTATTTAGTTTTCTTACTAATAATAATATATAGTTTTTGTCTTTTACTTGCAACGTTGTCGTTATTTCTCAGAATTAATCGTTACTAACAAAAAATCACTCAGCGCAAGATTTTCTTAGATATCCAAAAAATATCAGTTGAGGGTTGCCTTTGAAGAATCCGAAACGCTGGGCAATATTATAAGCCTACGAAAATGTTATGGACTTTTTAGAATTAATAAACAAGTGACAAAATTGGGGAAAAAAATAACCGAGTCAATATAATTATAATAGGGTTCTAATTTTCAACAAATCCGTTGAGAAGAATAATTCCGTAAATATTCTTAGTCCAGATTTTTAGGTGTCAATATCAACGAAAATCACTTTCTTTTTGTAATAAATCGAAGCAAGAGAGTGAAGAAATATATGCATTTTCTTATTGTAAATTCACGAGTTTCAAGATAGATGAGACAAGCTCAAATGACAGACTTGTCTTTATATAATTAATTCAATATTTTAACTTCAAATTTTAATTTTAATAATTTGACTACTCAAATATTGTAGGTGGATTTGATTCAACATAACTCAGTATACACTTCAATGATCTCTAAGAACATCGATCAGAGAACTGCATACACTATACATGATCTGAGCTCGAGTAGAGTTTTGGACCAAAACACGTGAGTAGTGACCTAAAAAGATGAAATAATTTCAAAGATATTTGTATTAAGTTTTGGAAGGTAGACAAAAAAATGGCTTGTCAAACAAAAAGTGGACATAGTAGGTGAAATAATTAAGGAGACATAGTTATATATATGTATATACTAAAAAAGGATAATAATTAGGGAGTCAAGAAGTGTTCTCTAGAATGTTAACATCTTTCTTCTCTACTTAAACTCCCTTAGCGAAAGAGACAAACAAAATTAAACTTAAAAGTGAAAAGAAACCAAATATTGAGACAAAATCTTTATTAAAGTGAAGATTAGGTAAGAGATATATGAATTCACTACAAGAAGCCAAATAAGACATTGCAACATAACAGTTCTGATTATTTTACTTAAGTGCAAGTCTAGACATTTCTCATATTCAGTACAAACTTTTTTTCAAATGGCAATTAATAAAAAATTTACAAATTTAAATAAAAACGTCTAAATCTAATAAAGTTTTATGAATGTAAAAATTATAGTTTTATTATTAAAATGGTTTACTTCCGTAAACTACATGAATTAATGCGAATAACTTTATTTTCATCTGTATTTTTTAGCTTTTTTAGTTACATAAATTATGTTTTTTTCATAAACTACATAAACTTCATAAATTATTAATATTACACAAATTTTGATAACATTTACACGTTAAATCGATATTAAACCTTGTTTTAAATAAATGCAAGTTAAAACTATATTTTTAAATTAAAATCAAGTTTAATAGCTAACATGTAAATATTGATGAAATTTATAGAATTGCAATAATTTATGAAATTTGTATAAAGAAAAGTTAATTTATGTAATTAAAAGAAAACCCAAAAATTACATGTAAAAATAGTTTTATTCATATAAATTCGTATAGTTTATGGAAGTAAATTTTTATTGAAATCATTATATACAAAGTACATGAAATATTTTGATTTTATAAACTTGTATGTACCAATTTTATGGTTTCTATTATATGCATTGATGATCCCGTGAATAAGTAAATAAGAAAACAACAGTAAAAAACAAAATACTTAACCAGAAAAAGGTAGTTCAAGTATTGTAGATGTAAAAGAGAAAGAAAAAAAGGTGAAATTAGGTTAATTCATGTGTCAACTACAAACAAAATCGCAAAGTGTGAAGAAGACAAAGATGGCGACAAGTAAAGTTTTCAAATATCTGAAAAGCAAAGGTCATGCATGAGTTCAGGGGGGTAAGGAAGTATAGGCTTAGATAATTAATCATCAATTTTAATTAAATTAAAATATTTGATTAATACAAAAGTGATAATAACATTTTAAATAGTTTTAATGATCAAATCAGGGTTGTAGTTAGTAAGATTCGGGAAGATCTTGCCATGTCTAAACAAATACTTAATTTCAACGTCAATCACGCCAACACTTTATACTTGATGTTAATCTATTCTCATTAAAGTATTTTTAATGGGACCTCAATTATAACCTGATTAATCATACATAAATGCATACATCATTATATTAATAAGGGTAGATCAAGGATCTATTCAATTATTTCTCCATGACAAAATTAATAACATATATTAAGACTAAATTCCTTTATGTCCAATCAACTAATTGAACGGTTTAGATACGTGACATGGTTTAGCTGAAAAAATTATAAGATTATTATGTATAGTAAAAAAATCAATGCTTTACGAGGTATATACGTAGAAATATAGATTTTATATTATTATTATGTCTATACACCTATACATTTAATCATTTACTAATACATATACATTAATAATTTGATATAAACTAAAAGATTGTCAAAAATTTGGAAACATGCCATAAGCACTCCATAACAAAGTGAGTGGACCAACCTAGACTCCATAATTATTTTCCTTGGCACTAAAATAATTATATATAAAATCTTTATCTTAATTATAAATATATGCACATGCAATCTCAGGGTTGATCCCATTTAAGTCTGTAATCTCCTCTTTCTATTTACAATTACAAAGACTTGTAAATCTCTCTCTCCTCTCTCTCTCTCCTGTTTCCATTCTCTCTCCCTTTTAGCTGTACATACATATATGGCAACAGATACTTCTTTGAAGCTTTTTGGCATAAACCTGGTTGAAACGACGTCAGATCCAAAAGGATCACCCGAACTAAGAACCGGACCCGGATCCGAGTCACGGAGGTACGAGTGTCAATAC
Source organism: Pugionium dolabratum (assembly GCA_018901945.1). Taxonomy (NCBI): domain Eukaryota; kingdom Viridiplantae; phylum Streptophyta; class Magnoliopsida; order Brassicales; family Brassicaceae; genus Pugionium; species Pugionium dolabratum. The sequence goes on from JAEVFF010000487.1 coordinate 147,973, forward strand.
TGTTGCAGGGAGTTTGCAAATTCTCAAGCTCTTGGCGGTCATCAAAACGCTCACAAGAAAGAGCGCCAGCTTCTTAAACGCGCACAGATGCTAGCCACTCATGGTCATGGCCTGCCACGTCATTATAACTTTCACCCTCACACAAATCCGCTTCTCTCCGCCTTCGCGCCACTGCCTCGCCTCCTCCCTCCGCCGCATCATCCTCCACATATGATGCTCTCTCCCTCTTCTTCTTCTTCTAAGTGGCTCTACGGTGAGCATGTGTCTTCACAAAACGCCGTCGGACCCATGTACTTTCATGGTGGGAGAGGGATTTACGGCGGCGGGATGGAGTCTTTGGCCGGAGATGTTAGGGCTCACGGTGGATCTTTGCCGGATATGAGGAGGTTCGCCGGAGAGATTGATCGTAATAGTGGAGTCAAGTTAGAGAGTGGAATTGGGCTGGACCTCCATTTAAGTCTTGGGCCATGAATGATTTTAATTTTGGCTCAGTCAAAATTTGTGAAATACTACTCGGATTTCGTTTTTCTTTTGAGTAAATTTTCTGTTTTATATATTTCTCTTAGTGATTATTTTTTTCTTACTTTACCAAATCTCATGTTCTATGTATGCGTTAATTTTCAGTTCCTTTTATAGATTCTTATTGTAAAAATTTCAATTTAACCTTTTGAATTTGTATTAATCGAGAAAGAACATAGTCAGTACAAATATTCAGTTAACCATGATGGAGGATCAATTGTCCCAACATCTTACTCAAAAATGTGAAGTTTATAAAATCTAAGAATCTTTCCACTTCAACGTTTCAATGAATCTATATCATCGTACTCAAGTCAATCCAAGAAAATTCTGCCCACTTTGGAACTTCCTCAAGAACACTTCGAATCAACCCATCAGCTTTAGCACTCGAAGGCTTTAACCGACATGAAATGTTTCTCTTCCAAACATTCGATCATGGCATCCACGAGGAACCCTTCCGTTAGTCCAGGAAGGTTATCACAACGAGCTGTGTAAAGATTCATAAGTTCATCAAAGAATTCGGGACGGATGACGTAGTTCTCTTGAGTAGTAGCAATACCAACCAATAGCTCGGTGTGGATAATGACTTCTCTTGCAATGGTGTATCTCTGATGCGTCAATATGAGACCTGTGTTGCTTAAACAGCATAGGAGGTTAGAGACATGACTAACCAGACTGGCAATTGCTTGATAATTACCAGCACTTGTCAGTTTCTTGAATGAAGCCGCGGAATCTTCAATGAACTTATTATTTTCTCTAAAAATTAAGTCTATCCATCTTTCCTCTTTCCATAAAAACGTTAAAAAAACTATTAGGGATGTGAGTTAGCTATTTCCATTCGAATTCTTGAAAGATGCAAACTGACGAACTTGTACAAATTTTTGCAGATAGATTTTGAAAGAAAAAAAAAAGAGATGAAATTGAAGTTCTCATGATATATTTTGAAAGCAAAAAAAAGAAGAGAGTTAAACTGAAGTTCTCATGATACGTAATACAGAGTGCATAAAAGGATGTGAATTTTGGTTTGGAATGGTTCATTTTCAGCAACTAAATTAATTTATACAATTAAACCTATTTTATCTGTATTTTACATAAAATATATTTTTATTTCGCAAACTAAACAAATTTTAGAAATTATTCCAATTATATAAATTTTGTTAATGTTTACGCGTTAAATCGTTATTAAATCTAGTTTTAATTTGAAAATATAGTTTTAACTTGGGTTTATTTTGAAGATAAAATTAATTTTTGAATTAAAACAAAATTAATAATGATTTAATGTGTAAATATTAACGGAATTTTGTAATTAAAATAATTTATAAATTTTGTATAGTTTATGAAATAAAAATATAATTTATATAATTAAAAAAATCTAAAAAATACGAAAAAATAAATTTATTCGTATTAATTCGTATAGTTGATAAAAATAAAGTTTGATAATAGGGATGTTGTGATGGTAAAAAACACTTAAAAACTCTATTTTGAAAAGTCCATAAAATATTCTACACTATTAGGATAGCCTAAAAAAACCCAAGCCCAAAAAATGTTTTTTGTTAAATTTAAATTAAAATTTTGTGGATGTTATGTTTGTAATAAATTGATGAAAAATAAATTTTGAATTTTTAACAAAATGAAACATGATTTTATTTTTTGACTGGAAATTAGAATTTTTTCTAGAAAAACATAAAATCATGTTATGAAAAATACAGTTTTGCTTTCTCGGTTTTACAAAGAAAAAACGATTTTATATTTTTATCAGAAAACGAAAAAATTTCAAATTTTGAAAATAAAAATAAATAAAATTAGAAAAACATTTAAAAAAACTATTCTAAAATAATTTTGAGAATCTATTAATTTATAAAAAACATGATGGATATCTTAACTCTTTTAATTAATTTTTATTTGAGCTTCTGTGTAAAGCGTAGTGGCTTGTTTTGAATCCTTATCATTTATATTAAAGAGTATGGTTGTGAATTTTGATTTTTTAAAAGGTTTAAGGTACGTACTAGATAATTATCCATATTTAACATCTTTAATAATAAAATAATATTTTAAAATAGCATTGTTTAAATTTTTTCTTCTATTCTAATATTTTAAAATTAAATTCCAAAATATTACGAATAATTATTTAAAAATAGTTATTTATTCGAAATAAATTATAAATAAAATTAAACATTATATTTAGATTTATTTTTTTCTAATTTATAGTTTAAATTTTTTTATTAAAATAAGTTTTAATTCATTTTAATTTTAAACTTATGATGTTATTACAAATTTAAAGTAATACTACTATTTTTGAAATAAATAATTAAAAAATATCATTTTATAGAATTGCAGTCCATAATAACTAATTGATTATTCATCTACACCATCGGAAGATATCCCAGGATAATATATGTTACAGATGTTGCGCTGCAGAAAAAATGGAAATACATATGTTTTTCCTTTGTCTTTATGCTCAGATGACATGGAGGAAATCGGGAATACTTACTTCGACCATCTGTCAAAGCTCATCTAATGTTTTTGACAATATCCGGTATTTTATGGCTAACTACAAGAATAGTCAAGTATTATCACTACAAAAGCTCATCCATTTCTACATTCTTTGGCGTTTATGGATGTCCAGGAATGAGTTAGCCTTTAATAAAAATAACATTTCAGTGGAAAAGGTACTTCAATTAAGTATTGACGATGCTGCTAAATGGGATAAAACAATTGACAACAAAACTTCAACAACATGCACAATTCAAACAACTTCCGTTTGGCAACCGCCATCAAAAGATTGGTTCAAATGCAACTATGATGCTTCACATATATCTGGAAACATGTATTCTGGGCTTGGTTGGATAATACGTAAGGATAAAGGCTTTTTTCAAATTGCTGGGAGAGAGAAGTTTCAAGGAAGATCAACAGTTGTCGAAGCTGAACTGTCTGCATTGATATGGGCAATACAATCAGTCTGGTCTTTGGATTACAAATATATTATTTTTGAAGACGATTATATTACAATCGATAATTTACTAAACCGCATCGAAGAAAATTTATATCTACAATACTACATCAACACTATTTGACATTGGGAATCTCTCTTCCAAGATATACGCTTTACTCATCAACGGCGAACAACAAATCAAACTGCGAATATTCTAGCATCATTTGCGATGACATCTCATCTTGACAAAACATTTTTTATATTTGTTCTTATCTTTTATCTTTTATTGTAAATAATGATTTAAGTAATTAAAATATTTGTTGGAAAAAAAAAAACTAATTGATTATTCTTTAACGAAAATGCTTTATTCTCGTCTGTACACACTTTTGTGTCGTGTCATATTGGTTAGTTTCGAATGCAATGAAACTACATTAGCGGCTAAACGTCCAACCGTTTAAACTTATGCTATCAATCAAAGCCTTAGTTATACTTATTAACTTTTTCCTTCGACAATTACTCAAATCAAAACAACATTGTAACAACAACAAAACTGCCGTGGAAGTAAACTATACGCGTAATCTTCAAAAGAAAAATATAGGAAAATAAAACGCGTGAGATGATCTGGTCAATGTTGGTCATAGACCTAATCTTTTTTTTTTTACTTAAAAAAGAATAATTTTCTCCTAATTTCCTCGAAGACGAACATTCGAAAAAAATGTCAAAAACTAGAAACAGCCAATCCACGACAAATAAACAAAAAGAAACAACCAATCAAAATCGTCCATTTTTTCTTCTTGCCAATCACTCTTCTGATTCCGGGAAAAAAAAAAGAAGGAAAGAAAGAAAGATTCTTTGTTGCCGGAGGTTTCACCGGGCTTTAAAAGATGAATACGCCGAACTGGGAACTCCGGAGTTGCTGTAACCGCAATCAGTCCACGTTCCTCATCACAATCGGAATCTTCACCGTCGTTATACTTGTGGTCAGTTTTTCTTTTTTCCTCTGTCAAATCTCATATCTAATGTCCTTGGGAAAAGATAAAGTAGAAAGTTTGGACCTTTTTTAATTTGTTACTTCGATTCAATTGAAGATCCGAAGGGTTTATTGCAAAATCTTGTCAAATGGGTATTCAATTGGAGTGTCTATGCAACTATTGACTTCTAATTTCATTCAAATTTTATGTATTTTGGGCATCATCATTACGTTCGAAGCATCCAAGGGGTTCTATATTTTTTCTTGTACTTTGTTCTTAGATCTTCACAGAAATTTCCTTCTTGAGTTTTAATTTTTACAGCTATGGAGGACATTTCTTTTGACTCCATTTAAACTCATCACGGTGTTTTTACACGAAGCGAGTCATGCTGTTGCTTGCAAGCTTACATGTGGAGATGTAAGGAGCCTCTCTCACTTTCAATGAACTATGAAAAGGGTATAAACTGATTTTAGGTTGAACCCCTTGTTTCAGTTTATAAACATGAATTGTCTCCTTAGATTTGCAAAATTATGCTTTTAAAAGGGCAGAGAGGATATTCTAGTTGACCTGTAATCCACTTTCGGAGCATAACATTTCCTTACATATGCACCATTTCTGTTATTATCCACTACTAAAAGGTTTGCTTTGGCAATGATGTCTCTGCACTCTCTGGACATGACTATTTAGCACGGCATAGGGTTCGCATCTTGATGAGAGGTTGCAAACTTGCAATTTCCCAGATTTGTCGTGACATTTATATATTCCTCATTTGGTTAGAACAACACTGTTTTGTTAATACTTCATCAGATTTGTATATGATTCTTTGTGCTTCCATTGTTGCTGTGTAAACTTTTAGCTTTTGTCGTTAGTCTAAGAAGCAAATATAGGCAGTGAGTCTACTTGAAGAAGTACAGCTTCTCAAGCGCTAGCTGTTGTGAGCTGGTTAGAAAGCAGTTACCAAAGGCTAGTTTTATAAAGAAGTCTCTGCAGATTGTTTACGGTGTAGATTATGATATCGGTTAAGATTCTTTCACTAATAAGCCCCCGTAGTTTGGTGAATTAATAAAAATAGGAGTGTGCAGCTTCAGCTCTTATCATAGATCCAATAGTGTTTCTTTTAGATTGAATGGCGTATGACATTTTTACCATATGCAAGCATTACAAAGAAAATCTGAAATCCACAAACATTTCATTGGGGCTACTGTTTGCATGAACCTTATCTACCATCTTCTTTCTATGAATCTGTAAGATTTTTACAGCGCCCATCAAAACTTTCTCTTTGAAAAAGATATGTATAGATTGCACATTAATACCGTCATATGTGTGCACCATCTCTATGTGAATCTAATGTGTTCCTATTAACAAATGTTGTATCTTTTTGGTTTGACTTAATCATCTTCTTACTGAATCTAAAGGTAGAGGGGATGGAGGTGAATGCGAATGAAGGAGGTTCGACAACAACACGTGGTGGCATATATTGGCTGATCTTACCTGCTGGCTGTAATGCACAATTTTATTATCTCCCTTACACAAACCACCAGTTTTTTCGAATTCAGAAGTTCCTTAGCTGATGTTACCTTTATTGTTGTTGAATGGTTATTAGATCTTGGCTCATCATTTTGGGGAATGGCTTTGATTCTTGCATCTACCAATCTGCTTACAGCAAGAATAGCTGCGGCTGGTCTGGGTCTTGCTTTATTCATTGTCCTCTTCATTGCCAAAAACGTAAGAAGAAGTCATATTATCTCTTTATATCTAACAGTTTTGTTTACTTAAGACGTTCACATCAAACAATTATATCCAAACTTTTCAATTTTGACAGTGGACGCTTCGAAGTCTTTGTATAGGTGTGTCTTGTCGTGATTCTTCTTGTTCCATTTTACATTTTAAGTACCTAAAGTCCTTATAAAGTTGATAAAAAAAATCTGAGAATCAATGAAAAAATTTCTCAGGTTTCATAGTTTTCCTCGCTGTCATATGGGTTCTACAAGAGCTAACTACAGTCAAAATTCTCCGTTATGTCATTCTTTTCATTGGTAAGATACCTTTAAAGCCATACTCTGTCTTGTCAAAACACCATCATTCTTCTCTACTTAAAAAGCCTGATTAACGTTTCTACTGGATATTGTAGGTGTGATGAATAGCTTATTCTCAGTTTACGGTATGTGTTTCTTTGCTTTCACTCAAAGTTATGAACAATAATAAACTCACTTGTTTTTGTTGCTGTAATGGAAATTAGATATCTATGATGATCTGATATCTCGAAGGGTACATTCAAGTGATGCTGAGAAGTTTGCAGAGATCTGTCCTTGTTGTACTGGTTGTGGCTGGGGTGTTATTTGGTTAGATTTTTAATCACACATATTCTCTCAATAATCTCTCAAGAATCCAATTTGTGAAAGTAGAAATCTTTTGATTTTTTTCTCTCTCTCTCTCTCTCTGACCAATTGTCTCATTTCAGGGGAATGATATCTTTTGCGTTTCTTTGCGCATCGTTATATCTTGGACTAGTGATCTTATCATGAAAGGGTATGTGTATCATGATCGGTTTGGTTTTGATTCTGATTTAACATTTTGTTATTTTCACGAAATTGTTTGGTGTTTCTCTCTCAGGTTCATATTCTTTCAATTGAACAAAAATGCAGAGATCTGTTTCTTCATCTATGTTCGGTTCTTTTTTTTTTTCAACAGACAATAGTTTGATTCTTTAGATCCCTTGGTGTGTTTTGGGATTTACATTTGATTGAAAGTTAGGTTTTATTTGAAAGCTTCTATTCTTTTTATATCGGAGTGTGTTAACCAGAATTGACTTGGATTATGTATTGAAGTGTGTTAAATAGAATTAGTTGAAAATTGATTTGGTTTATGTTTATACGTCCATCTGGATGATGCTTATTTTTTAATTAATTATGTACTTTAATCTAGATAGAGCAATCGGATTAAGATGAATTTTTTCAAAACTTCGAATTTTATTGGAATAAGATAATAATAATAATAATAAAAATAATAACGTAAAGTTTCATAATTTGAGCCTAACAAACTCCACGTCACCGCCTAAGTTTCATCCATCGACGGCGTCTTCTAACAGTAACCTTTCAAGCTTTATCTGATTCCCACTCCACACCATCGTTCTCTTTCTTTTATTTTTGTTTTGTATTCTTTTCATTTTTCATTTTCCATCAAAACAAAACAATAAGTTTTATATATAACTTATATCGGGATTCTAGACTTCTATAAATTAATGTCGATTTATGATCTATTAATTTCGATGACATGGTAAAAAAATGATATTATATAGAAAAGAATATGTAATCTAATGATCTGTTTTTTTTTTTTGTAATATGTAATATAAAACTTAGATATCCACATGTTTTCTTTGGTCAAAAGGCATTCATACAAAAGGTTTTTGTTGAAATGTTAATAAAAAAAAATATTTGACTTTTTGTATAGCGTGAAAAGCAAGTTATTAGTTGGTTTAATGTATAATTAGGAGTAGCAAAAACCATTGTTTCAGTTTCTGGTTAAGTTGAAATTAGTTGAATTTTATGTCTACTTAAAAATTTTAAAACGTAATTCGATTGTGTAGTTTACAAGACTAATACTTTTCCTTTCATAGTTTTGAAACTTACCCAAAGAAAATAAATATGACTCACAAATATGTTTGTTAATAGAAGTAAAAGCTAAATAAAAATTTTATTTACATATTTTCTCTTAATAAAATAAAAAGATTTCATGACAAGTTTGAAAAAAGAAAAAGAAAACAAGTGTTAGCATATTTTGACTCGTTAGACGTCCCAAACGTATCCTCCATCCTTATCTTTTCTTTTCCCAAATTCTATATTTGCAATTAAAACACGCAATTTCTATTTTAATCAAACTATAACAGAAAAAAGTTCTCAATTTATTTTTCAAAAAAAGATCTTTACCTCAAAAGTTACAGATTTTATCTCTACATCTAATTGATAAAGGTTTTAAAATCCAGGCTTTCGCTGTTTTATTAACACGTAACTACTTCTTCATTGTTTAATTTTAATGCATACCTTTACATTTACACAACTATAAAGAAACTACACATATTCACTCCATTGCTTCTCAATTTTAGATTCTTCTTTCCATATATATGATTTAATTTTATTAACCCGTTTGTATATATTTATCATCTATCTTTTCTGATTCAGCGAGCAAAATAAAATAAAGGGCCAAAAATATGGGTGTCCAAACGAACGGTCATGATCCCGCCAAGTTAACCGGCGGGGAAGAGATTCAAAAGCTGAGATGCGCCGTGAAGAACTATGACTGGGGTAGACTTGGACCGGACTCTCTGGTGGCGAAACTATACGAGGCGAATTCTGGATCCCGAGTCGATCCGGCGATTCCAAATGCCGAGTTGTGGATGGGAACTCACGAGTCTGGACCGAGTAACGTCGTGAAAGAAGAATTCGGGTCAGGTCATGGCTTGGTTTCATTGAAATCGTGGGTTTCGGATAATCCGGATTTACTCGGGTCTAGAGTCGTGGAGAAATGGGGATGTGATCTTCCTTTCCTCTTTAAGGTACCAAATAACGAATTAACGATTACTTTTATGATCATCAATTTCACTCTCTCTTTTTTTTTTTTCTCTTTTTAATTTTTTTTTGTCTTCATAAGTAATCATAAGATATCTATGTATAGGGATCTTCTTCTGCAGATTTTCCTCAGACATTGTTCTGTTTCTGACATTGCTCAGTTTTGACTTTCCTCTGTTTCTCTTTAATAACAAATTGGATTTATTTGTTGCTTATGTGTATTTTGAAAAGTTAAAACATAGAGGTTTGGATCTAATGATAAGTGTTTTGGTGTTGAAATGTGAAAAATTTAGGTTTTGTCAGTGTCGAAAGCATTATCAATTCAGGCACATCCAAACAAAGTCGTAGCAGAGAAATTACACAGAGAAGATCCTATTCTATACAGAGATGCTAATCACAAGCCTGAGATTGCTCTCGCAATTACTCCTTTTCAAGCCCTTTGTGGCTTCGTAACTCTTAAGGTACAGATTTCGTATTCTTCTTCTCTATTCTTTCTATTCAAAACCTATAATTGTAGATAACTGAAACGAAACTAATTAGGTTGACAGTTAGTAGTTCTGTTT
>JAEVFF010000487.1:168607-205842 GCA_018901945.1 Pugionium dolabratum
AAAAAAGGATAATAATTAGGGAGTCAAGAAGTGTTCTCTAGAATGTTAACATCTTTCTTCTCTACTTAAACTCCCTTAGCGAAAGAGACAAACAAAATTAAACTTAAAAGTGAAAAGAAACCAAATATTGAGACAAAATCTTTATTAAAGTGAAGATTAGGTAAGAGATATATGAATTCACTACAAGAAGCCAAATAAGACATTGCAACATAACAGTTCTGATTATTTTACTTAAGTGCAAGTCTAGACATTTCTCATATTCAGTACAAACTTTTTTTCAAATGGCAATTAATAAAAAATTTACAAATTTAAATAAAAACGTCTAAATCTAATAAAGTTTTATGAATGTAAAAATTATAGTTTTATTATTAAAATGGTTTACTTCCGTAAACTACATGAATTAATGCGAATAACTTTATTTTCATCTGTATTTTTTAGCTTTTTTAGTTACATAAATTATGTTTTTTTCATAAACTACATAAACTTCATAAATTATTAATATTACACAAATTTTGATAACATTTACACGTTAAATCGATATTAAACCTTGTTTTAAATAAATGCAAGTTAAAACTATATTTTTAAATTAAAATCAAGTTTAATAGCTAACATATAAATATTGATGAAATTTATAGAATTGCAATAATTTATGAAATTTGTATAAAGAAAAGTTAATTTATGTAATTAAAAGAAAACCCAAAAATTACATGTAAAAATAATTTTATTTATATAAATTCGTATAGTTTATGGAAGTAAATTTTTATTGAAATCATTATATACAAAGTACATGAAATATTTTGATTTTATAAACTTGTATGTACCAATTTTATGGTTTCTATTATATGCATTGATGATCCCGTGAATAAGTAAATAAGAAAACAACAGTAAAAAACAAAATACTTAACCAGAAAAAGGTAGTTCAAGTATTGTAGATGTAAAAGAGAAAGAAAAAAAGGTGAAATTAGGTTAATTCATGTGTCAACTACAAACAAAATCGCAAAGTGTGAAGAAGACAAAGATGGCGACAAGTAAAGTTTTCAAATATCTGAAAAGCAAAGGTCATGCATGAGTTCAGGGGGGTAAGGAAGTATAGGCTTAGATAATTAATCATCAATTTTAATTAAATTTAAAAAAATATTTGATTAATACAAAAGTGATAATAACATTTTAAATAGTTTTAATGATCAAATCAGGGTTGTAGTTAGTAAGATTCGGGAAGATCTTGCCATGTCTAAACAAATACTTAATTTCAACGTCAATCACGCCAACACTTTATACTTGATGTTAATCTATTCTCATTAAAGTATTTTTAATGGGACCTCAATTATAACCTGATTAATCATACATAAATGCATACATCATTATATTAATAAGGGTAGATCAAGGATCTATTCAATTATTTCTCCATGACAAAATTAATAACATATATTAAGACTAAATTCCTTTATGTCCAATCAACTAATTGAACGGTTTAGATACGTGATGGTTTAGCTGAAAAAATTATAAGATTATTATGTATAGTAAAAAAATCAGTGCTTTACGAGGTATATACGTAGAAATATAGATTTTATATTACTATTATGCCTATACACATATACATTTAATCATTTACTAATACATATACATTAATAATTCGATATAAACTAAAAGATTGTCAAAAATTTGGAAACATGCCATAAGCACTCCATAACAAAGTGAGTGGACCAACCTAGACTCCATAATTATTTTCCTTGGCACTAAAATAATTATATATATATAAAATCTTTATCTTAATTATAAATATATGCACATGCAATCTCAGGGTTGATCCCATTTATGTCTTTAATCTCCTCTTTCTATTTACAATTACAAAGACTTGTAAATCTCTCTCTCTCTCTCTCTCTCTCTCTCCCCTCTCTCGCCTCTCTCTCCTCTCTCTCCTCTCTCTCCTATTTCCACTCTCTCTCCCTTTTAGCTGTACATACATATATGGCAACAGATACTTCTTTGAAGCTTTTTGGCATAAACCTGGTTGAAACGACGTCAGATCCAAAAGGATCACCCGAACCAAGAACCGGACCCGGATCCGAGTCACGGAGGTACGAGTGTCAATACTGTTGCAGGGAGTTTGCAAATTCTCAAGCTCTTGGCGGTCATCAAAACGCTCACAAGAAAGAGCGCCAGCTTCTTAAACGCGCACAGATGCTAGCCACTCATGGTCATGGCCTGCCACGTCATTATAACTTTCACCCTCACACGAATCCGCTTCTCTCCGCCTTCGCGCCACTGCCTCGCCTCCTCCCTCCGCCGCATCATCCTCCACATATGATGCTCTCTCCCTCTTCTTCTTCTTCTAAGTGGCTCTACGGTGAGCATGTGTCTTCACAAAACGCCGTCGGACCCATGTACTTTCATGGTGGGAGAGGGATTTACGGCGGCGGGATGGAGTCTTTGGCCGGAGATGTTAGGGCTCACGGTGGATCTTTGCCGGATATGAGGAGGTTCGCCGGAGAGATTGATCGTAATAGTGGAGTCAAGTTAGAGAGTGGAATTGGGCTGGACCTCCATTTAAGTCTTGGGCCTTGAATGATTTTAATTTTGGCTCAGTCAAAATTTGTGAAATACTACTCGGATTTCGTTTTTCTTTTGAGTAAATTTTCTGTTTTATATATTTCTCTTAGTGATTATTTTTTTCTTACTTTACCAAATCTCATGTTCTATGTATGCGTTAATTTTCAGTTCCTTTTATAGATTCTTATTGTAAAAATTTCAATTTAACCTTTTGAATTTGTATTAATCGAGAAAGAACATAGTTAGTACAAATATTCAGTTAACCATGATGGAGGATCAATTGTCCCAACATCTTACTCAAAAATGTGAAGTTTATAAAATCTAAGAATCTTTCCACTTCAACGTTTCAATGAATCTATATCATCGTACTCAAGTCAATCCAAGAAAATTCTGCCCACTTTGGAACTTCCTCAAGAACACTTCGAATCAACCCATCAGCTTTAGCACTCGAAGGCTTTAACCGACATGAAATGTTTCTCTTCCAAATATTCGATCATGGCATCCACGAGGAACCCTTCCGTTAGTCCAGGAAGGTTATCACAACGAGCTGTGTAAAGATTCATAAGTTCATCAAAGAATTCGGGACGGATGACGTAGTTCTCTTGAGTAGTAGCAATACCAACCAATAGCTCGGTGTGGATAATGACTTCTCTTGCAATGGTGTATCTCTGACACGTCAATATGAGACCTGTGTTGCTTAAACAGCATAGGAGGTTAGAGACATGACTAACCAGACTGGCAATTGCTTGATAATTACCAGCACTTGTCAGTTTCTTGAATAAAGCCGCGGAATCTTCAATGAACTTATTATTTTCTCTAAAAATTAAGTCTATCCATCTTTCCTCTTTCCATAAAAACGTTAAAAAAACTATTAGGGATGTGAGTTAGCTATTTCCATTCGAATTCTTGAAAGATGCAAACTGACGAACTTGTCCAAATTTTTGCAGATAGATTTTGAAAGAAAAAAAAGAGATGAAATTGAAGTTCTCATGATATATTTTGAAAGCAAAAAAAAAAAGAAGAGAGTTAAACTGAAGTTCTCATGATACGTAATACAGAGTGCATAAAAGGATGTGAATTTTGGTTTGGAATGGTTCATTTTCGGCAACTAAATTAATTTCTACAATTAAACATATTTTATCTATATTTTTTTTTTAATTACATAAAATATATTTTTATTTCGTAAACTAAACAAATTTTAAAAATTATTCCAATTATATAAATTTTGTTAACGTTTACGCGTTAAATCGTTATTAAATCTGGTTTTAATTTAAATATATAGTTTTAACTTGAGTTTGTTTTGAAGATAAAATTAACTTTTGAATTAAAATAAAATTTAATAATGATTTAATGTGTAAATATTAACCGAATTTTGTAATTAAAATAATTTATAAATTTTGTATAGCTTATAAAATAAAAATATAATTTATATAATTAAAAAATCTAAAAAATATGAATAAAAATAAATTTATCCGTATTAATTCGTATAGTTGATAAAAATGAGTTTGATAATACTGATAATGAGGGATGTTGTGATAGTAAAAAACACGTAAAAACTCTATTTTGAAAAGTCCACAAAATATTCTACACTATTAGGATAGCCCAAAAAAAGCCCAAGCCCAAAAAATGTTTTTTGTTAAATTTAAATTAATTTTTTGTGGATGTTATGTTTGTAATAAATTGATGAAAAATAAAATTTTGAATTTTTAACAAAATGAAACATGATTTTATTTTTTGACTGGAAATTAGAATTTTTTAATAGAAAAACATAAAATCATGTTATGAAAAAGACAGTTTTGCTTTCTCGGTTTTACAAAGAAAATTTTTTTTTATATTTTTATCAGAAAACGGAAAAATCTCAAATTTTGAAAATAAAAATAAAAAAAATTATAAAAACATTTAAAAAAAAACTATTCTAAAATAATTTTGAGAATCTATTAATTTATAAAAAGACATGATGGATATCTTAAGTCTTTTAATTAATCTTTATTTGAACTTCTGTGTAAAGCGTACTCGCTTGTTTTGAATCCTTATCATTTATATAAAAGAGTATGGTTGTGGATTTTGAGTTTTTAAAAGGTTTAAGGTACCTACTAGATAATTATTCATATTTAACATCTTTAATAATAAAATAATAGTTTAAAATAGCATTGTTTAAATTTTTTCTTCCATTCTAATATTTTAAAATTAAATTCCAAAATATCATGAATAATTATTTTAAAATAGTTATTTATTCGAAATAAATTATGAATAAACTTAAACATTACATTTAGATTCATTTTTTTCTAATTTATGATTTAAATTTTTTTTATTAAAATAAAGTTTTAATTCATTTTAATTTCAAACTTATGATGTTATTACAAATTTAAAGTAATAATACTATTTTTGAAATAAATAATAAAAAACATATCATTTTATAGAATTGCCGTCCATAATAACTAATTGATTATTCTTTAACGAAAATGCTTTATTCTCGTCTGTACACACTTTTGTGTCATGTCATATTGGTTAGTTTCGAATGCAATGAAACTACATTAGCGGCTAAACGTCCAACCGTTTCAACTTATGCTATCAATCAAAGCCTTAGTTATACTTATTAACTTTTTCCTTCGACAATTACTCAAATCAAAACAACATTGTAACAACAAAAAAACTGCCGTGGAAGTAAACTATACGCGTAATCTTCAAAAGAAAAATATAGGAAAATAAAACGCGTGAGATGATCTGGTCAATGTTGGTCATAGACCTAATCTTTTTTTTTTTACTTAAAAAAGAATAATTTTCTCCTAATTTCCTCGAAGACGAACATTCGAAAAAAATGTCAAAAACTAGAAACAGCCAATCCACGACAAATAAACAAAAAGAAACAACCAATCAAAATCGTCCATTTTTTCTTCTTGCCAATCACTCTTCTGATTCCGGGAAAAAAAAAGAAGGAAAGAAAGAAAGATTCTTTGTTGCCGGAGGTTACACCGGGCTTTAAAAGATGAATACGCCGAACTGGGAACTCCGGAGTTGCTGTAACCGCAATCAGTCCACGTTCCTCATCACAATCGGAATCTTCACCGTCGTTATACTTGTGGTCAGTTTTTCTTTTTTCCTCTGTCAAATCTCATATCTAATGTCCTTGGGAAAAGATAAAGTAGAAAGTTTGGACCTTTTTTAATTTGTTACTTCGATTCAATTGAAGATCCGAAGGGTTTATTGCAAAATCTTGTCAAATGGGTATTCAATTGGAGTGTCTATGCAACTATTGACTTCTAATTTCATTCAAATTTTATGTATTTTGGGCATCATCATTACGTTCGAAGCATCCAAGGGGTTCTATATTTTTTCTTGTACTTTGTTCTTAGATCTTCACAGAAATTTCCTTCTTGGGTTTTAATTTTTACAGCTATGGAGGACATTTCTTTTGACTCCATTTAAACTCATCACGGTGTTTTTACACGAAGCGAGTCATGCTGTTGCTTGCAAGCTTACATGTGGAGATGTAAGGAGCCTCTCTCACTTTCAATGAACTATGAAAAGGGTATAAACTGATTTTAGGTTGAACCCCTTGTTTCAGTTTATAAACATGAATTGTCTCCTTAGATTTGCAAAATTATGCTTTTAAAAGGGCAGAGAGGATATTCTAGTTGACCTGTAATCCACTTTCGGAGCATAACATTTCCTTACATATGCACCATTTCTGTTATTATCCACTACTAAAAGGTTTGCTTTGGCAATGATGTCTCTGCACTCTCTGGACATGACTATTTAGCACGGCATAGGGTTCGCATCTTGATGAGAGGTTGCAAACTTGCAATTTCCCAGATTTGTCGTGACATTTATATATTCCTCATTTGGTTAGAACAACACTGTTTTGTTAATACTTCATCAGATTTGTATATGATTCTTTGTGCTTCCATTGTTGCTGTGTAAACTTTTAGCTTTTGTCGTTAGTCTAAGAAGCAAATATAGGCAGTGAGTCTACTTGAAGAAGTACAGCTTCTCAAGCGCTAGCTGTTGTGAGCTGGTTAGAAAGCAGTTACCAAAGGCTAGTTTTATAAAGAAGTCTCTGCAGATTGTTTACGGTGTAGATTATGATATCGGTTAAGATTCTTTCACTAATAAGCCCCCGTAGTTTGGTGAATTAATAAAAATAGGAGTGTGCAGCTTCAGCTCTTATCATAGATCCAATAGTGTTTCTTTTAGATTGAATGGCGTATGACATTTTTACCATATGCAAGCATTACAAAGAAAATCTGAAATCCACAAACATTTCATTGGGGCTACTGTTTGCATGAACCTTATCTACCATCTTCTTTCTATGAATCTGTAAGATTTTTACAGCGCCCATCAAAACTTTCTCTTTGAAAAAGATATGTATAGATTGCACATTAATACCGTCATATGTGTGCACCATCTCTATGTGAATCTAATGTGTTCCTATTAACAAATGTTGTATCTTTTTGGTTTGACTTAATCATCTTCTTACTGAATCTAAAGGTAGAGGGGATGGAGGTGAATGCGAATGAAGGAGGTTCGACAACAACACGTGGTGGCATATATTGGCTGATCTTACCTGCTGGCTGTAATGCACAATTTTATTATCTCCCTTACACAAACCACCAGTTTTTTCGAATTCAGAAGTTCCTTAGCTGATGTTACCTTTATTGTTGTTGAATGGTTATTAGATCTTGGCTCATCATTTTGGGGAATGGCTTTGATTCTTGCATCTACCAATCTGCTTACAGCAAGAATAGCTGCGGCTGGTCTGGGTCTTGCTTTATTCATTGTCCTCTTCATTGCCAAAAACGTAAGAAGAAGTCATATTATCTCTTTATATCTAACAGTTTTGTTTACTTAAGACGTTCACATCAAACAATTATATCCAAACTTTTCAATTTTGACAGTGGACGCTTCGAAGTCTTTGTATAGGTGTGTCTTGTCGTGATTCTTCTTGTTCCATTTTACATTTTAAGTACCTAAAGTCCTTATAAAGTTGATAAAAAAAATCTGAGAATCAATGAAAAAATTTCTCAGGTTTCATAGTTTTCCTCGCTGTCATATGGGTTCTACAAGAGCTAACTACAGTCAAAATTCTCCGTTATGTCATTCTTTTCATTGGTAAGATACCTTTAAAGCCATACTCTGTCTTGTCAAAACACCATCATTCTTCTCTACTTAAAAAGCCTGATTAACGTTTCTACTGGATATTGTAGGTGTGATGAATAGCTTATTCTCAGTTTACGGTATGTGTTTCTTTGCTTTCACTCAAAGTTATGAACAATAATAAACTCACTTGTTTTTGTTGCTGTAATGGAAATTAGATATCTATGATGATCTGATATCTCGAAGGGTACATTCAAGTGATGCTGAGAAGTTTGCAGAGATCTGTCCTTGTTGTACTGGTTGTGGCTGGGGTGTTATTTGGTTAGATTTTTAATCACACATATTCTCTCAATAATCTCTCAAGAATCCAATTTGTGAAAGTAGAAATCTTTTGATTTTTTTCTCTCTCTCTCTCTCTCTGACCAATTGTCTCATTTCAGGGGAATGATATCTTTTGCGTTTCTTTGCGCATCGTTATATCTTGGACTAGTGATCTTATCATGAAAGGGTATGTGTATCATGATCGGTTTGGTTTTGATTCTGATTTAACATTTTGTTATTTTCACGAAATTGTTTGGTGTTTCTCTCTCAGGTTCATATTCTTTCAATTGAACAAAAATGCAGAGATCTGTTTCTTCATCTATGTTCGGTTCTTTTTTTTTTCAACAGACAATAGTTTGATTCTTTAGATCCCTTGGTGTGTTTTGGGATTTACATTTGATTGAAAGTTAGGTTTTATTTGAAATCTTCTATTCTTTTTATATCGGAGTGTGTTAACCAGAATTGACTTGGATTATGTATTGAAGTGTGTTAAATAGAATTAGTTGAAAATTGATTTGGTTTATGTTTATACGTCCATCTGGATGATGCTTATTTTTTAATTAATTATGTACTTTAATCTAGATAGAGCAATCGGATTAAGATGAATTTTTTCAAAACTTTGAATTTTATTGGAATAAGATAATAATAATAATAATAAAAATAATAACGTAAAGTTTCATAATTTGAGCCTAACAAACTCCACGTCACCGCCTAAGTTTCATCCATCGACGGCGTCTTCTAACAGTAACCTTTCAAGCTTTATCTGATTCCCACTCCACACCATCGTTCTCTTTCTTTTATTTTTGTTTTGTATTCTTTTCATTTTTTATTTTCCATCAAAACAAAACAATAAGTTTTATATATAACTTATATCGGGATTCTAGACTTCTATAAATTAATGTCGATTTATGATCTATTAATTTCGATGACATGGTAAAAAAATGATATTATATAGAAAAGAATATGTAATCTAATGATCTGTTTTTTTTTTTGTAATATGTAATATAAAACTTAGATATCCACATGTTTTCTTTGGTCAAAAGGCATTCATACAAAAGGTTTTTGTTGAAATGTTAATAAAAAAAAAATATTTGACTTTTTGTATAGCGTGAAAAGCAAGTTATTAGTTGGTTTAATGTATAATTAGGAGTAGCAAAAACCATTGTTTCAGTTTCTGGTTAAGTTGAAATTAGTTGAATTTTATGTCTACTTAAAAATTTTAAAACGTAATTCGATTGTGTAGTTTACAAGACTAATACTTTTCCTTTCATAGTTTTGAAACTTACCCAAAGAAAATAAATATGACTCACAAATATGTTTGTTAATAGAAGTAAAAGCTAAATAAAAATTTTATTTACATATTTTCTCTTAATAAAATAAAAAGATTTCATGACAAGTTTGAAAAAAGAAAAAGAAAACAAGTGTTAGCATATTTTGACTCGTTAGACGTCCCAAACGTATCCTCCATCCTTATCTTTTCTTTTCCCAAATTCTATATTTGCAATTAAAACACGTAACTACTTCTTCAATTTCTATTTTAATCAAACTACAAAAGAAAAAAGTTCTCAATTTATTTTTCAAAAAAGATCTTTACCTCAAAAGTTACAGATTTTATCTCTACATCTAATTGATAAAGGTTTTAAAATCCAGGCTTTCGCTGTTTTATTAACACGTAACTACTTCTTCATTGTTTAATTTTAATGCATACCTTTACATTTACACAACTATAAAGAAACTACACATATTCACTCCATTGCTTCTCAATTTTAGATTCTTCTTTCCATATATATGATTTAATTTTATTAACCCGTTTGTATATATTTATCATCTATCTTTTCTGATTCAGCGAGCAAAATAAAATAAAGGGCCAAAAATATGGGTGTCCAAACGAACGGTCATGATCCCGCCAAGTTAACCGGCGGGGAAGAGATTCAAAAGCTGAGATGCGCCGTGAAGAACTATGACTGGGGTAGACTTGGACCGGACTCTCTGGTGGCGAAACTATACGAGGCGAATTCTGGATCCCGAGTCGATCCGGCGATTCCAAATGCCGAGTTGTGGATGGGAACTCACGAGTCTGGACCGAGTAACGTCGTGAAAGAAGAATTCGGGTCAGGTCATGGCTTGGTTTCATTGAAATCGTGGGTTTCGGATAATCCGGATTTACTCGGGTCTAGAGTCGTGGAGAAATGGGGATGTGATCTTCCTTTCCTCTTTAAGGTACCAAATAACGAATTAACGATTACTTTTATGATCATCAATTTCACTCTCTCTTTTTTTTTTTTCTCTTTTTAATTTTTTTTTGTCTTCATAATTAATCATAAGATATCTATGTATAGGGATCTTCTTCTGCAGATTTTCCTCAGACATTGTTCTGTTTCTGACATTGCTCAGTTTTGACTTTCCTCTGTTTCTCTTTAATAACAAATTGGATTTATTTGTTGCTTATGTGTATTTTGAAAAGTTAAAACATAGAGGTTTGGATCTAATGATAAGTGTTTTGATGTTGAAATGTGAAAAATTTAGGTTTTGTCAGTGTCGAAAGCATTATCAATTCAGGCACATCCAAACAAAGTCGTAGCAGAGAAATTACACAGAGAAGATCCTATTCTATACAGAGATGCTAATCACAAGCCTGAGATTGCTCTCGCAATTACTCCTTTTCAAGCCCTTTGTGGCTTCGTAACTCTTAAGGTACAGATTTCGTATTCTTCTTCTCTATTCTTTCTATTCAAAACCTATAATTGTAGATAACTGAAACGAAACTAATTAGGTTGACAGTTAGTAGTTCTGTTTAGGTTGGGATAAACCGAATTTTGGTTTAGTTTGGCTATCTTGCCAATTACTAGTGCTAAAACCGAAATTGAACCGATTCTGTTAAATCAGGAGCTGAAAGAAGTTATCGCTAGTGTACCGGAGATTACAGAGCTTGTCGGAGGTAAAGCTGCAGATCAACTCTTCGACATCGATTCACACGATGAAGACGAGAGAGTCAAATCCGTTGTCCGTTTAATCTTCACGCAGCTTATGTCTGCAAGTAGCAATGAGACTGAGCAAGTCATATCTCAGATGAAGAGTCGTCTGATCTCCGAGACAAAACACCGTCAACTATCGGAGAAGGAGAAGTTAGTTTTAGAACTAGAGAAACAGTATCCAGGTGACGTTGGCGTGATCTCAGCATTCGTCTTTAACTACGTCAAGCTTAATCCAGGAGAGGCTTTGTATCTTGACGCAAACGAGCCACACGCTTATATCTACGGCGACTGTGTAGAGTGTATGGCGGCTTCAGACAACGTCGTTAGAGCTGGTCTCACAACTAAACACCGCGATGTTCATACTCTCTGCTCAATGCTTACTTACAAATTGGTAACTCTCTTTACACGTTAATGTTTTTACCAAATTTTACAAAATTATTCGTAATCACCCGAACTTAAATTTGAGTTTCACTTGTTTCAGATAGTGAATTTAAATACATGAATTACTCGTATCTTACCCATTATATATAATTTGTTAAGGTAAATATCGGATGTAAACTTATCCAATCGATACACACAATAACCTAAACTTTTAGTAGGAACGAACATGCCTAGTTTAGCTGGTAAATTAAAATATCAAATCCGATTGTTTCTTAGATTTTTTGTTTGGTTATTGATTAACCGTACCGGGTTTGTTCAGGGTTACCCGGAGATTCTGAAAGGATTTCCTCTAACTCCATACATTACGAGATACCTTCCACCATTTGATGAGTTTGAAGTCGACCAATGTGATCTTCCTAAAGGAAAATCAACTATTTTTCCCGCAGTACCAGGACCATCGGTTTATCTGGTTATCGAAGGAAAAGGAAAATTGCAAACCGATTTATCGCAATTGTTGGTTAACCAAGGAGATGTTTTGTTTGTTCCTGCTCATAAGGAGATTCATGTCACCGGAGAAAGTGAAGTGACGAAGCTTTACAGAGCTGGAGTTAGCAGTAGATTCTTCCAACTATTGTAGACAAAATTTTTTAACTTTCGTATATATATAAGCAATCTTTGGGTTCCAAATTGGTAGGAATTGTGTTGTGTAATTCCTCGATGGCCTACTGCTAGTCAAAGGTTTAAGGGGATGTTATATTTCTATCTTTACTCTCTTATAAGCGAACTATTATACATGTGAAATGATTATAAAACCTTATAATCCTATAAGACTGCAAGAAGACTTTATTGTACTGCTTCTTGTTGTCGGATTAATAGACTCGCAAAATTTACTAGAAAACATGTATTTGAGAGTATCAGGTGTCCAAGAACAATATGCGTATAGTATGACTAAGATGGTATACTGCTGGTGTGTACCTTCAGATCTCTGGTTTAATCCAGTTAAAGAAATTAGATTTAAACCACGGTACAAAAATGTTTACATTTTCTCAAGATTAAATTAGAGGAGAACCGCTTTTTGCAGAAGAAGGTTTGAAACAAGACTAAGACTCTTCTCAAGATGGAGTATTTGAAGAAGTTGCAGGCATGCTTTAAGGAGACAGAAGAAATCTGTCTTCGTCGACAAGGAAGTACAGCAGCTTCTTTTGTACATCTCGGAATCAACCAAGCTCATAATTCTCTAGGAAATCAGACGACATAGTTCATTAAGTCAAATGAACTATGCTAGCCCATAAGAAGAAGAGAGAGAGCATGGTGTTTAGTCGAAGTTTATATTAAACTAAAAGGAATAATCTTTAGAGTGGGAGAGTACTGTAAGAGAGTGAGAGGACAAGACAGAGTTTTGTGTGTAACCGAGAACATCGATTTCTCATTCTAATGGATTCTGGAAAAGTTTTCCAGCGAGACGTAAGCTTGGTTTAATTGTTTTATGTGCTCTGTTTTTCAGATTTCTCTAAGTTCAACTCTAAACTTAAAACAACAAGCAAAGTCGTTTTTCTAACATATACGGTATGCTACTCTCCATACACTTATGAAAAGGTTCCATCATATACATAATACACTTATGAAAAGGTCCCATCATATACATAATGCTCCTTGAAGCCAGTTTTCCCCTTCCCTATGGATTTTTCTACCAACCAAACACATGTTCATACAATACATTTATGCCTTATCTTTGAAGTTTGTGTAAGGTTGTGAATCTATTACTTATATGGCAAGTCTACGAAAACGAACGATGAGCAAATAATTGAGATTTGGGACTCTTATCTAAAAGTCTATCCTAGAGAATCCACTAATAATAATTAACCATCACAGATTTATTTCGAGTGGATCATGTTTTACTTCAAGATATTGTTCTTCTACACGTCAATTTATTTCCTTTGTTCGTTAATCGTGTGAATCTGAATCTTTTTCTTTTATTCAAATAATTGATTTTTTAAAAAATTAAATAACATTGTTAAACTCTGTTACAGTTCTTCCACTGTTTATTTTCAAATCTTGAGCCGCATTAATTACCATTTGTTTTTTCTTCATTATGCAATTTTCAGATTCAAAGATTTTTTTATGGAACTTACATATTTATTTCATTAGACATTCGAGAATCCGATAGAAAATGTCTCGCAAACCGGAAAACAAACGTTAAATCCGGATATCAAAACCATATAAAAAGAAAATAAATAAAAAACAAGTTGATAAAATCAAAGGTGGATGGGGATAAAGTTTTGATAGTTTTACAGAAAGCAAATTGGTAGAGAAATTTAAGCATCAGTGAAGCTTGGGGGCTTGTAGGCAATGAAACTGATGCACTGAACTTGACGATTGTTGTCGAATCCAATGATCCTAATGAAGGCATTAGGGTACTCTTTCTTGCACTCTTGTACTTCCTTCAACACTTGAGCTGAGTCAGTGCATCCGAACAATGGAAGCTTCCACATTGTCCAGTATCGTCCATCGTAGTATCCTGGTGTGTTTCCGTGCTCGCGGTACACAAATCCGTGCTATAAACACACATTTTACAACCACTCAATATCATTTTCAAGAACATTTTCACTATGTATATGCACAGAGATTCATAGTTTTTCTTTTCCAAAATGTGTTAGAATATTATATATATGGTGATTGTCTCTACTTAATATGCTACTCTAAATATTTATATCTAAAATGTTGAGATTTTACACAAATTTAATTACCTCCAACTCGAATTCAACACAAGGAATCCACTTGTTGCGGAGAAGATAGTCAACTTCTTTAGCCAATTCAACATCGGTAAGGTCAGGAAGGTAAGAGAGAGTCTCAAACTTCTTCTTTCCAAGAGGAGGCCACACCTATTTTTTTATTTTCCAATTACAAAACAATATTAGTTCACAGAATTCGAGATCTATATCAATTAATTTGGTTGGTATAAGAAAGTAATATGACCTGCATGCAGTTAACTCTTCCGCCGTTGCTTGCGATGGAAGTAATGTCGTTGTTGGTCTTACGGGTCACCGGGAAAGCAGCGGAGGATTTAAGTCCGGTGAAAGGTGCGACCATTGTGGCCTGAGCCGGAGAAGCGACCATTGTAGCGGAAGAGAGCATAGAGGAAGCCATATTTTGCCTTGTCTTTTCTTTTCTTTGGTGTGACTATAGTGCTTTGTTCATCCATATATAAAACAACAGTGGAAACAAGCCGTGGAGTGATCGCAGGGTCCAGGATTCATGAGATTTGAGTGGAATGAGATTAAGACCGTCGGATTCTGGAAGTGGATATGTGTGAGGTTAATTACTTGGTAATGACCACAAAGCCTAAGGTAAGGTGTCGAGAGTCTTATCGGTATGAACCACTAGAAAAATGCCACGTGGAGGATAATTCCATGAATCTTATCGTTATCTATGTTGAAATGTGTGATGGTGGTGCTTACTCATTTTATGGTTTTGGGCTTTGACTAGGCCCCTTACTTATGAAAATCTGTAATAGTTTAACGTTGGGCATTGGTTAGAGTTTAGAGTGGTGATATGGTCAGCCTCAAATTAATTATCGAATATAAACTTGTAGAGAAAGAATATTCAAACACATAACGAATTGCGGAACTTTTTAATGAATATCGTAAGGCTAACAAAATTGCGTAAATTTGCTGTGTTGGTTTTGCCGTTTGAAACAATAATTTCGGTTAGTGATACCGGTTTGCATTTCAACAATTTTTAGATATTTAACGAATTGGGGAACTTTTTAAAATTATTTAGTGGGTTGTTTTATTGTATACGTGCAGTCGTATATTAGGTCTCAATTTACAATTTTCGAGGCTTATTCAATTGATGCATCGTATCAATATATACATTTTAATTGTAGAGATTCTTTAAGATAGCAGATTTGTTAAGTCTCTTTATCATACAAAAACATCGACATGCAAACGAAAATAAACTCAAGAGAGATTCATTAGTCTCTATTTGTACACTTAAAACTCAACACAAAGCCTTTCTTCACCAAAACTTGTAAGACCATTCACTTTGTGAACACGTGTCCCAGCTCAATCTTACACGTGTTGTCGTCTTCGCACGTGCCACACCTCTCCAACTTCCTTTTCTTCATCGGCACCACGTGACTCACACGTGATATAGGCTCTATCCCCAAAGTCAGCTCAAGCCCGACCCAAGCTGGTTTTCCCGTCATCGTCTCTTCCGACAACACCATGCTCTCTTCATCCTTTACCGTTGACTCGTGACTCAGTGACGACTCGTGACTTAGCGACCTCACGTTTCTCTCTTCCTTGCTTGCGCGGTTCAATCGACATCGGCTTTTCACGTTTTCGTCTCTGAACACATGTCTTATGTCGCAGAGATTATTGTTAAAAGGAGGGGTTTGACCCGTAACTGCCGCGCTACATGCGATCGGAGTGATTGAAGCGCCTCTCATCACCGCTTCCACGGCCGCCTGACAAAGATGCCAATTCCCGGACCACAATAACCCGACTGATCCATAAATCGGATTCACGATCCTCCCGCTTGCTTCGTACAACAACGACCTAAATATCGCTGGGAAAAAAAACCCATTATTTTCAGATGCATGTTAGAGAAAAGAACAGAGTCGTCTGCTTCAGAAACAAGGGACGTTTCCATCCATTATCAGATGCGTGGCATAGGAAAAAACAGAGTCGTCTGTTCCGAAAACAGGGATGATTTACTCGTTATCAGATGCATGGTAGAGAGAAAAACAGAAATAGAGGATGATCCATCCATTACCAGATAGCTGATAGAGAGAGAAAACAGAGTATTCTGTTTTGGGATGTTAAAAAGAGAGGATTTGGTTACCCGGACGGAGGTGGTCGGGACCGGCGTTGAGGAGGTTTATGAGGCCGGCACGGCCGTAAAACTTGGCGAGAAAGACGGTAGCGTTGGCCTGAGATTCAGGAGATTTGATCCATTGAAGACAAGGCCTTATGCTACAGCTTTCACTGCAGGCTTTCCGAAGAACTCGGCATCCATTACAGCTCATACGCATTTTAGAAGAAAGGTGAGAGGTGGGGAACAAAAAGGAGTTTGATTTTTGGGTTTTGAGGAAAGTAAAGTACGGTTTCATATCTTAGAAAAGGAAACGTATTTAAGTGAGAAAGGAAGCTGCGGGGTTTGGTCGGAGAGATCACAACAAGGGACGGACTTCAACTTTTTATTAGTATAATTTTTCCGTAATTTGACGTGTAGTGTACATTTTTTCTTAATTATTTTTTTTTCATAGTAGTAAATAAGTAAAGATTCTTGACATATATTCTGACCAGAAAAAAAAAGTAAAGATGTTAGGAAAAAGAATTCATTCTGTTTTAGATTTTTAACGAGTTAATTTGGTAAAACGATTAAAATAATAAAGTTGTATGGGTAAATAATAATTTCTCGAATTTATTAACAAATGACAACTGCGTATTCAAATGCATATACTAATAATTAACAAAATATAGAACTATAAGATAATTATCGCAAATGTAGATGCAGAAATAATATTTTGTTTAATAAGTTATATTCACATGGGAACATATGTTATAGGATTAATCACACATTTTACGATGTCGAAATATTGGAGAAGAGAAGATGATCTTAGTAGTTAACTGATCAATTAATTACTATTACGTTAAAGCCATAGCCTTATAACGTTGATCCATGCAGGCATAAGTTTTTTTTATTTGGACATAGTTTCCTTTTCCAGTTTATTTTTCGTTTAAACATGAAAATTATGGTTATTTTCTTAATGTGCATCGTCTCTTTTATTATATATATATATAATGTCTTATATATACATTAATAATTAGTGTTAAAGCTAATTACCAATATTTATGAAAATACGATGTGGACTTTGAGCGTTATCTCGACCTCTCATTCATAAAGCATGACTCTCATCGGCCAAAATGTTTTCGATTTTTGTTGTTGTTCTCAACTCTCAAATCTCATGAAAATTTTACGCATAAAATTTTAATTAAAGCCAAATAGTTGGAGAAGGTAAAGTTCAACGTCTCATGCATGCGGAAAGTGTGGTACGTGGCGGACAAATTGTGGTAACAGAGTTTGGTCGAATCGCCGCGTTTTCAGAGCGACTACATTTTGTAGTTTTATATTAATTATGATAATTAACATTATTTATATCTAAAGATTTACTAATTAGTAATTTATCTGACCAATACATTTTACTTTTACCTAAACTAGTTATTAGCCCGCGCGTAATTTGCGGATTATTTTTTTTATTATTGTTCTTTAGTACGTGAAAAAATACTATTTTTATAGTCGATAAC
Source organism: Pugionium dolabratum (assembly GCA_018901945.1). Classification (NCBI taxonomy): domain Eukaryota; kingdom Viridiplantae; phylum Streptophyta; class Magnoliopsida; order Brassicales; family Brassicaceae; genus Pugionium; species Pugionium dolabratum. Next base: position 186,240 of record JAEVFF010000487.1, read on the forward strand.
TTTGTAAAAAATTTTACCGGTATTAACATAATTTTTTTTATCTTGTATACTGAGTTAGCGTTTAATATATATTTAAACCAAAAAACCTATTTGTCAAAATAAATCATTATATCAAGTAGATATTAATTTTAAAAATATAATAATATATTTAAAAAATTAAAATTTATTTTAAAATAAAAATATAAAATACATTGAAAATATTCTTAAAACATATATTTTGCTTGATGACGAAATATATAGCATTTTGTATATAATAGAATAAAATATAATAAAGGAGATTAAGAAATGAAATGAGAAACTATAAAGAAAAAATCGAAATAAGGAGAAGAATAGTTCAAAGCATACCTCTTTGTCTAATAGTAGCATTTTCAAATCCATGAATGTGTTATTTTTGTTAAAATTCTGAACTTTTCAAAAATGAAAAAATCTCACCAATATTTTTCTTTATAAAAATTTTCATTAAAGTTGTCGAAAAAGATGAAAATATGAGGTTGAGAAAAACAGTAATAAGTTTTTGATGTCATGATTAACTTTTAGGAATTGTACGCAAAGTTTGTGATTGTCAATATGACATGGGTGTTTTATAAAGTTGGTAATTGAAGGTCATTATTGTGAGAGTAAAGGCCACAATGAATTAATTAATGGTGTGAAAGAAACGGTTATTAAGTTTTAATTGTTTAAATGAGCGTAAGTGTAATCGTTTAAAATATGTCAAAGTTTTAATAATTTGAACAGATAATTGTTGAATAGATAATTATAAGGTTGGTAAGAAGGTCATTATTGTGAGAGTAGTGTCCAAAGTGAGTTAATGGTGTGAAAAAAACGGTTATTAAGTTTTAATTGTTTAAATTGTTTTCATAATTTGAAAGAATAATTGTTGAATAGATAATTATAAAATTGGTAATTAAATTTCATTATTACGAGGGTAGTGGCGAATAATATGTGAGTTAGTGGTGTGAAAGATTAAGTTATTAAGTTATAATTGTTTAAACGAGGATAAATCTAATCAAAATTATGTTTAAATTTTAATAATTTGAAAAGATTGTTGAATAGATAATTATGACTTTATTTCTCATTTATTTGCATTTCTTTTATTTTTTTCTCCATAATTGATGGTATATGTGTGTTCATATTATGCTCATTTGTTAATTATTGGTGTTTCTTTTTTTAGAAGAGTTAAGTATTGGATTTGCATGCAACAAATTCTATATTTTTTAAACTTCTTTTCGGATACTAATAGTAAATGTTGGTACTGCTTTTGAAAATTTTCGAATATAGAATTTAGTATAGATTATTAATAAATAATTTCTATTTTAAACTGATGTGAATAATTTTGGTGACCTGATAATTTGTTAAAACTTGTTTTTTTTGCTTATGTGAACAATTTTAGTAGTTTCAATGAGATTTTTTTGTTTATTAAAAGTTTTATAAATTTTTTTTAAAGAGTATAATACTTATGAATGTTCAATATAATGATGTCATTTTTTTAATTTTTGTTTGGAGATGTTGTGTTTAATGTTTCGTAATATATTGATGTAGATATATTGTGAAAGATTTTTTTTCATACGTGGATATAATTTTAGAGGCTCCACAAAACTATTTTTATTAGATATAATTTATAGATAAGACGTGTTATCATGGTAAAACCAAATTTTTTTGCTTAGATGAATAGTATGAGAAGTTTCAAACTTCTACTTTTACTGGTATAGATTAAAAATACTCATTGTATATATTGGCTAAATTCTGCAGTTTTGTTTCATTTAAACACCGGCTTTGATTTCTGTCAAAACTTTAAAAATATGATAATAAATGCGACTAGTAAATACTTCAAAATATGATCATAAGTATGATAATCGCACCAATTTGATAGTTAGAGTTAATAACTATTTACAGAATCCAACGTTAACTCTTCTTCAATGTAATCAGTTTCTCCCAAATTCTATAAAAAATACGGAGCTTTGAAAATTTCAAATCCAGAAAGAAATAAAATTGGAGCTAAAGACAACCCATGAATGACTGTCTAACATAAAAAGGTAGTGAACGCTGGAAATGAAAGACAAATGGAGGAGAGATAGGTGACGATGCCATGCAAAAATGTCCTAAAACTTTAACAAAAAAATGTCAAAAACTTTAACAAAAAATGTCCAAAAACTTACATGTATGAAAATGAGGAAAGAGCCAAAAAAAACATGGAAGATATTCACATAGCCACGCTTGTGCATTATCCTACTTTTTCGACGTTATTTTTTTGAAATTTCGGACAAAACTTCTTCCATTTTCCAGTCACTTCCATGATTTTAGGACAAAACAATTTTTTTGGCTATTAGTATTAATATTTAATAAACAAAAACAATGAATTACAATTCAGACCCAAGGGCTCACGTTTTCCATAGTTTTTTGGAATTTTGTGGGCTAAACCTTACGAGGACGTAAACTTAAATATTTTAATTAGAATACTATAGCTTAAAAAATATGGCAGCTCTTTTTTTCCAAGAATTGAATTGAAATTTAGTGATATATATAATCAATTTTTTTTAACTACATGCACACACTATATTACCGCACCGAAAGTATTCCATATCAATAAAAAAATTCCAGCTAAAATCCTAGATTTATAGTTAGTGAGATTTTTTATCTTCCGAAACTAGATTTTCCTTAGTTTCTGTATTTTTCCGAGGTTGAATTTATATCTACTAGATGAATAACTGAAGAATTGACTTTAAATTATGTAAGGAAATGACAATTTTATTTGACTATCTAAATTTTTATAGCAAAATCGAATGAGATGTTAAAAATATCTGTAAGACGAGTGATGTTAAAAAGGATGATCATTCTCGTATTTATAAACTATTCCTTCCCAATAATTTCTTTCAAGATGGATTGTGAGAAGTTTACTGCTAATGAAGTATATAATGTCAAATTTGAATACCGTCAGACGATTCAAAGTGACAATGCCGTTTCATTACAATTTAACTGATACTAGCTAATCATCAGGATAATCTTTATGAAATTTAAGGATTGTCCCAAAGATAATTCAGTTTGTGTGGAAGTTATTATCAAATGCGATTTCAGAGGAATCACATTTGTTTCATCGAAGAATAGTCTCTCACAATAAATGCTCCATATGCACCAATAAAGAAGAAACTAAAGTTCAACAATTTTTTAATTGTCTTTATGCTAGGAAAATGGGTATTTCCAATACATATATATGTGACCCATCTTCAAATATTCATGATAATGTCAGATATTTAATTGCGAACTATGATCATTTTGATCAGAAATCCGCACAAAAATATTTACCATTTTATTCTCCATGGTGATTATGGAAGGTACGGAATGAATTAGTTTTCAATAAAAAAGATACTTCAGTCGACACCCTTCTAGACCAAAGTTTCGAGGATGTGAAAGAATGGATTGGCAGTCTAGATTTATCGGATGTCATACAGAATTCGACAGGCTATATACCTACGAATATTCAGTGGACAGTTCCTTCTCCAAGATGGATTAAATGTAATTATGATGTTGCACATAAGAAAGACTTCATACAGTCTGTTTAGGGTGGATTATTCGAGATTATCAAAGTTATTTTCTTTTTGGTGGAATGGGTAAATTTTAAGAGCGTCATTCAATCATTGAATTCGAATTCTCGGCATTAATATGGGTTCTACAAACTATTTGGATTTTTGGGATTCTGTTATGTCATTTTTGAAGGAGATAATTTAAATTTTAATAATATCATCAACAATTGATGCACCAATTATCAACTCCAATAATATCATCGGATTCAAGAATGGTCTTTCCAATTTGATGGAATTATTTTTCAACATAAATTAAGATTAGGTAATCAAATCGCAGACACTTTGGATTCATCTTCGATTTTATCTCGTGTTAATTAGAAACTATTTAATGTATTTCTTTATTTTTTACGATATATTGTAAACAATGATATTTTAATCTCAATAAAAGTTTTTGATGGGCAAAAAAAAAAGAGTGATATGTCAGATTATTAAAATATCTTAAATACTAATCATGATGAAAATCAAATTTGGTATTCATAACTATGCATTCAAATGATTAGTTCATCTAAACCGGACATGGTTCGGTAATCGAACATATTTCATTATTGTTTTTCCAAATTGATATTTTAAACTCCCGCCGGATTCTCGTCGAATTTTCGCGTCTCCTTGAGTCATTTGCTTCCACTGTTCGTCTTTTCTCTTACAGTCAAAGACCTGAGTCGAACGAGAAGAGAGAAAGAGAAGAAATTGAGCCAAACCACCAAAACAATTACATATTCGCCGTATTTTCGTCCCGATTCGACCAGGTAATTCCTCTCGAATGAAGAAATTGCAATTTCTAGGGTTTCGTTGTTCAATTTCCGTAAAGGGTTTTGATCTTTCAATTGCTGCAACTAGGTTTACCTAGATCAATTTAAGTTTAGAATTAACGATTTTCTCCGTTCATGTTATTACCTGTCTCATTCGGTACATATAAATTAGTCTACGAAAGACGTAAGACTGATCCTCTTGGCGATGTTAGGGACCTAGGGTCTAGTCGCACCATGTGATTTTGTAGAGATTTGTTGCACGCCCAGTTTTTCAGATTCTGTGGCTCTGCCATTGTAGGTATGGAAAATGTGGTTGCAACTGTCAGTGGTTATCATGGCTCCGAGAGGTTCAAGCTCATCAGGCTTATCTCCCATTCTGGAGCAAATTATGTGGGGGCAATGTCAAGATCTATTACACATTTGGTTCGTGTAAATTATTCTGTTTTTTTCTAATGCCACTTACTGCTATGGAGAAACAAAGTCATATCCTTTTGTTTTTTTTGTTGTGTGTGTGTAGGTGTGTTGGAAATTCGAGGGTCAAAAGTACAGTCTTGCAAAGAAATTCAATACAATAGTAGTAAATCATCAATGGGTTGAAGAATGCATAAGGGAAGGGAGAAGAGTTTCCGAGGCGCCTTATATGTTTGAAAGGTTTGCTTAATGTTTTATTTGAATTGTGTAGGATAGCTTCTCAATTATGATTGATTAAGCTTGAAGAGTAAATTTCCAGTGGGGAAGAGGTTGGACCTTTGATGATTGAACTTCCTGTGGTTTCTGAGGAATCTAAAGTCACTAAGAAAGTGAATAAGGCTACTGAAGCTTTTGATAAATACTTTGGTAATGGTGAAGAAAGCAGGGGCGGCTGTACTTCTGAGCTTGCCACTTGGATGGACTCTGTCTTGTTGAAAGAGGTAATTCTTGTTCTTTTGTTACTTATTTGCTTAAGTTCAAGCCAATCTGAAAGCTTATTAACGTTTTGCGCTGTATAGTTAGGTATTGCCAGAAGATCAAGATCTTCTTATCATTCTGCATAGTTTCTAAATGATTTGAAAAACCAATGTTGTTATAACATATCCTCATCAGGTTTGATTTTCCTGTTGGTATAGCTACTAATAAGCATATGAGTCAATGCTAGTAAAAATGCTTACTTGCATCACTGTTCTGTTTATGGTATAATAAGTTTTGTATTCTCCTTTGTTGCTATTCAGAAAAATATTGAAGCAAACAGACACTCAGTACGAAAAAGAACAAAGAGGCCGAGTAATATTGTCTTCGGGGAAAACAGCGGCGTGGCGGAATCTTCAGGGAAAGGAAAGAGGCATTTAGTAAAGCCACGTTCTTGCAGAAACCTGATTGACCTTGAATCTGATGAGGAATATGATAATAACTGCCTTGAATATTGTGATGAGAACCGAAATAAAAATCATGATCCTAGAGAGCCTGTTTATGAAGATGTGAAGGACTGTGTTTTAGAACCAGGAGAAACATCAGCTCTTCAACATCCTGGAGAGACTGCAACACAAACCTGGGATGCGTATGAAATAGAGGAGTCTGAGAATTGGAGCCTTCCAGCAGTTTTTAAACGCCCGAGAACAAATAATGTAGAGAGAAAACCGCAAGATGATGGATCAAACTACAACAAACGCGATTCAAGAAGAGAAGACACAAAAACAACTCAGAAGGTTTCTGCGCAGGTTTCTTGTATCATATGTTGGACAGAGTTCAGTTCGACTAGAGGCATTCTTCCTTGTGGCCACAGGTTTTGTTATTCTTGCATCCAGAAATGGGTGGACAGTTTGGTGAGTTATCTTCTCCTGACTAAGCCTTCCTAAATGAACTCCTTAAATGTGGATATTTTCATGATGCAACAACTAAGATATATCTGCAGGTTTCAGAAAGAAAGAACACAACTTGTCCATTGTGCAAGTCCAGTTTCATCACCATCACAAAGATAGAAGAAGCTGGATCTTCCGATCAAAAGATATATTCACAAACAGTCCCTGACCCATCTTCAACAAACAACATTCTTGTAGTACTTCCTGAAGAAGAAAGACAGAGTTTCAATCCACTGGTGTTGTCATCTCTCTCCAGAAATAATCTGCAGTCTCGAGCTTCAGATTGCATCAGATGCTACAGCAATGAGCCGGAGGATCTTCTCATAAGATGTCACCTCTGCAATTTCAGGCGCATCCACTCGTATTGTTTGGACCCTTATCTCGTTCCTTGGACCTGCAACCACTGCAATGATCTACAGATGCTCTACCAGCATCGTGGCTACTAAAAAACTGACCACAATCTGAATTAGACGTTGACTTTTCGAACCGGGTTTGGTCATATTGCTCCATAAAATTATTTATTCAAATTTCAATAAATGTGTACGTTTTAACAATGCATGATACATAATTAATTGTATAAACAAATAATTAATTATATGTATATATTAGCATTTATAATTAATTACAGATTTTAGTGACAAACAAAATTAATTACATTTTTATATTAGATACTACATTCACTTTTCTACATGTTAGATTCTCAAATATTTTCTCTCCTTTTACTTATTTGATTAACAGAAAAATATAATCTTCACTCCTAAAATTCGATCAGAATAACATAATATAAAAAAGTTAGATGGTACCAAATTAAAATAAGCTTAGACCAAGGAGGACTGATACAATTGACACAATTTCTGAACTGTATGACTAACATATCATGTGATCAAAATTGAGGCTTGATGATACATTGAATGTTCATTTTCATGTGCCTTGCAGTTCCTGTTCTGTTCTTAATTCTTTTTTTATATGATTTTGTTGTCTTCTTCCCCAACTGTAGAGCCTTGATGATTTGGTTTTGTTAAAAGTGGAGTAAATGATAAGATTTTTGTCCTCATACTATGTTTGTTTTTGTCATTGATAAAAAGCTATTTGTTCTCACACTATTGGATCTTAGTGTTTAATCTTATTCTCTATTTCTTGTCTTCTTATACTATGTGGCCCAGTCTGAGCAGTCTCCATGTCTTATTCTATTCCCAGAGATTCTAATCCTAAAAAATACACATTTTTATTATAAATTGGTAACTACTATTAAAATTGGAAACTGTATCGATGTTTATTACTCTCTTCATATATAATTTTAATTTGATTTCAATCAAAATTCAATTTCTTGAGTATATATTTTAAGGTGGTAATCCATAAAATTTAATAAAAATAAAAGGATTTGGTTTATAATAATGCATGTCTTCACCTACTTAAGAAACCTCTTTTAATAACCTATGAAGAGTCAATTAAATATAGCACCATTGTTTAAGATTTTGCACCAACCTTTTTTAAAAACAAAAAAGTTATTCTTAATTGTCAACTTTATTTCTCTTCACTTTAAGCCATTCTTAATTTTCAACTTTACGCCATATATCAAATCACTATTTTTTATTAGGTTTACTTCCGTCAAATACACGAACTTATACGAATAAACTTATTTTTACCCGTACTTTTTGGGTCGTTCATAAGTTACATAAACTGTGTTTTTCTTCCGTAAACTACATAAATTTCATAAATTATTCCGATTACACCAATTCCGTTAATGTTTACATGTTAAATTGTTATTAAAATTTGTTTTACTTCAAAAAATATGGTTTTAATTTTAAAATAAATTCAAGTTAAAACTAGATTTTTGAATTATAACCCGATTTAGTAGCTATTTAACGTGTAAACATTAATAGAATTTCTGCAATTAGAATAATTTATAAAATTTGTGTAATTTATGAAAAAAATACAGTTTATGTAACTTATGAAAGACCAAAAAAATACAGGTGGAAATAGGTTTAGTCGCATAAGTTTATGTAGTTGACGGAAATAAACCATTTTTTATTTATTTTCTTCTTCTTTTTGGTCAAATATAGAGTGATTTATTCTATGAGAAAATCATATATTTAAAGAGTGGGTTTTTAAGATTTCTATCTACGTTTAAACAGGTCAAATATAGAATGGTTTTCGTACTTTTTAGTTATGAAGTTTAGTTCATGTTGTATGGAGTTATCACATGTATTAACATAATGTATTATTAAAACCGATATTAGATGGAGAAAGCGTGCAGAGATTACATAAACACTTGTGTTTTGTTTTCTATGCTAAAAAACTAATATTAGGTAGTAACCAAGACCCAAGTAGTGGGTTCCAATTTTCATATAGTGAAATGTCAAATAGTGTAATACCACATATCTATCTCAAACTTTTGTGGGGAGATGTATGAGTTTGGACCCAAAAAACTTATCAATTAACCAAACAAAAAAAAATGATAAAAAAAACAAATTATTTTTCTCTCCTTTTTTCTTTTCCAAAATAACAGTTTTTCTATAATATGCCAAGGAAATAAAGGTATTTGATTACCTTTATGGTAACCTTTCAAATGTTGAAGAAAATTCTAATAAAGGGAAAAATAATTCCAAACTCTTGAATTCTGTTATTATTATTTTAAGTAAAAACCAGATTATGGAAGCTTTTAAAAGTAGAATTACGACCACTAATATTTTGATATTATTCAACTAATCATCCATTGACCTAGATAATTAAGACCCAACACATGATTCACAACATCCATATAACCTTTCACACATACATACACTACAATATTTTTAGATGGATATGTATAAAAACACATGCGTACACGCAAATCCATATATGTATGCATGAAAAATTAATGTTTTGGAAATCAGAAAGCATAAGTTTTTGAGGTAGGAGAATCGGCAATTTGAAGAGTTTCCTGGATAAGTTTGTGTGCTTTTCTGCTTCTCAACTCAAATCTCATGCTCTCACTCTTCTCTATCTTCTCATATGTTGATGATGATGATGATGATGACAAAGATGATCTCTTCCGCATCCTTAGACTCGTCTTTATCTTGGACTTCAAGCCTTCCATAATCTTCCCCAGTCTCATCCTTACCACCATCTGAATTTTGTATATGTAGAAGAATTGAATAGAGAGAAAGTAGTTAGATCTCTGAATTACAGAAATACATCTGGATACATGTAAGTAGGAGTATTTTGTTCTTACAAAACTCAACGAGGATTTAGAGGAAAAATATGCAATAATAAATTTATGAGAGAGAGAGAGATAACCTCTTGGAAGTGTGACTTGGAGATATGAGAGAAAATCAAAATGGAGAATAGAAAAAGATAATATATATATATGTGTGTGTGTGGTGGGATGCTAATGTCAAAGGTTATGACTTTGTGACTCTCGTGACCTTATTTTTCAATTTTCTAACTTGACATCGTTAATTTTTTATGTACTAAGGGTTTGGTTAGTCTATGATCCAGATTTGAAGCCATCACGAAAATAATGGTTCATAGGGAATTATGTTTATTTGTTTATCTATTTAATCATTTATCTTTTTATCAAGTTCGGTTGAGTGATCTTCTGAATATTGAAGGTGCCGAAGAGAGAAATGTGATCTAAGAAAATAGAATATTGTGTTGGTAGTCGGTACTCATCTCACAAGACTCAGTCTAGGGAATTTATTTTGTTTTATGATCCTTATTTCTTTTTGCTTTTCTTCCATTGCGTTTTTTTATATCTAGTAATTTTAAAAAGATACTATTTATAATTTATTATAAATGATGAGATCATGCAATATTTAAAAGTACAACTAACGATTTCACCAATGACTCAACAACAAATTATTCTATGTATCATTGGTTTTCTGTAGAGTACGTTCACGGTAGACCGCAAAAATTTCATGGTCACTACAAAAACAAAAACAAAAACATTACGTTATTCATGAAGGCTAAATTGTTTGGGAATATCATTTTCCCTACGATGTCCAACAAAAAAATCAGTCTTTGAGATTGTTTGCCCGAAAACAAAACTTATGGGAAAAATTTCGGTAATTTCTAACAGATTTCTGATAACTAAATTTTTACGATTTTTTATAGATATATTTTTGACGGATTTCTGGTCTAATAGAGTTTTTTTTATGGTTTTCTGATAAAATATTTTTGATGGAATATCAAAACCCATTTTCTGACGGTTTTCTGAGTAAATATTCCAGACATATTTTTGAGGGATGTTTATCAGTGGATTTCCGAGAAAATATTTCATACGAATTTTCGAGTGATGCTTTTAATAGATTCTCGAGAGATTGTTTCGACATATTATTTTTGATAAATTCCCGAGAGTTATATTTCTGACAAATTGAATTTATTTATTTTCTAAAAATAATATTGTGTTACTGTTCGGTTAATATAATTTTAATTTGTTATTATTTGGGTCAATTTTTAATTAATATAATTGCAATATATTAAATATAATTACCATATATTAAATATAATTTCACAATAAAATAATAATTTATGAAATTTTAAATACATTTACAAAATTCGTATAAAATTAAAGTCTACTTTCTATAATACAATAGAGATCTAAAAGTTCGTTGTAAAAAAACCATGAGCCCATAAGTTAAGTTTGTGCACTTTGGATTCTCTATTAGGCTTTTTTGACCTGTCGTCTCTTGGGCTATTTTGACCTGTCGTCTCTTGGGCTTTTTTGACCTGTCGTCTCTTGGTTTTATTTTGGTCTGTCATCTCTTGGATTATTTTGGTCTGTCATCTCTTGGATTATTTTGGTCTGTCATCTCTTGGATTATTTTGGTCTGTCATCTCTTGGGTTAACCTAACAATTCAGTATGATCCATAAACCTAGGAGCAGTCCAAAAGTTTTTTAAAAGGAAAAACTCTTCGCAACGTTACAGTACACTTGCCGCATTGGATAATTATCCTTTTTCTTGGGCGGACCAATAAAATCTTCTCTTTTGAATCCCACAGATCTATCGCCTTGCTTTTTTTTTTTTCATTCTTCTTCTTCTTCTACTCTCGTCTGTCTACCAAAATTCTGTTTCCCGCTGTAAAGAAAGCTTTTCTTCACCTTTTTTTTCTTCTTCTATCTGGTTACCCCTTTCCTCTAATTTGTAGTTCCGTTATTTGAAAGCAAAAGGCATTTTCTTTTCTTTCGTGTCGTTTCATATTCCCTTCAATTTCGGTAATTTTTCCCCCGAAATTTGTACTATACGTTTCGAATTGAGGTTGTTAAGAAGATCTTTGGTCTGCGCTGGTCACTTTCTTTGCAATCCCTTCAACCTTAATGATTAAAGCTTTAACATTTTTTGCTTGAAGTTGAAAGTGAAACAATTTTGTTTCTTGATGCGTGAAGTTTTTCTATTTTTTCATGAGCTTCAATTTGGTGTTGTGTGGAAAAAATATGAGCTCTGTGAGTGATTTACTAGCTAGAGCCTTTCGTTTTTCTATTGGCGTAAGAAACTGGATCTTGTTTAGACTGAGAAATGGTTTTATGATAACTCCTAGCAATGACATTAGCTGTAATTTGGATTCTTAATGTTGTTGTTTTGAGTCCTTGAATTTGCAGTTATATACTGTTTAATTTTTGGTTTACTCATTGCTGATGGTGTTTGATTTTGTATTTTGTTATGCAGGGTATTTATTTTTGGTGGATGATTAGTGAAATTTTCTAGGATATAATACTTCACGTTCTACTTAAAAATGGCAGCTTCAAGTGGCTCGGGTTTGGAAGGTACGAAAATTGACCTCAATTCTGGTAAAAGGTCGCCTGAGGTTCATTCCTTAGATGTTTCTGATGTTGATATGTATTCTTTCTGTTTACTGATTTAGAAAATTATTTAAGGTTTTTATTTCCTTTTCTTAGACTGCTTTGCTTTTACCTTTTTAACTGAGGATGAGGTCTTGTTAGTGAGACTCATCCCACTTGGAAAGAGCTTTGGAGGGTTTAGCGGTTTTCAGCCGAGGGAAAAAAATTTGAGCTTTGTTTATCGGTTTTGCCTAGGGTTTGTGGTGTTTGATTGTTTTAATATAAGTAAAGAAGAGCTTTTGGGTTTCATTTCTGTGTGTGATCTTTAACTCTTATCAGATGTGGGTGGGGAAAGGAATATAGAGATGGAGGAAGACATGGATCTAACAGAAGATGATTTCAGAAATGTGTCTGGCCAGTTTTCAGGAGACATATCGATAGTGGAGGTTAGGGATGCAGTCAATGTTAGTGCTGAAACCCTGAAAGTGGATGTAAGTTGTATCCTTATTTTTCTTTTTATGTTGAAGGTTGCTAATGCTTGTGTTTCTAAAAAATTTTTGCTCTCAAAAGTACTGTAGCGTTGACATGGAATTTGAACATTTTCTATAATCCTTTGCTCTGAGACTTGAATGCATGTGATTATGTTTTCTCTCTTTCTTTTTCCATAATTCCATGTGTCAGCTAAATCTGGTGTTAAAAGACCCAGAACAACCTCTGAGGAACAGCAATCTTCAGTCCATGTTACTTATAAAAATTTAACAAGGTTAGGTGAAAAGATGACTCTTATCTCGACCACTAGTAACTTTTAGCATTTGAATGCCCAAGCACTGCTGTCATTGTATATTTTTGGTCTTTTTTACATGTTTTAATGCTTGTTTTCCTCCATATTTCAGAGCTAGTAAACGGAAGCTGGAAAGTTTATTACAGCAATGGTCAGAATGGGAGGCAGAACAAAATTCCTTGTCCCAGGTAATTATTTGGGGTCTTCTGAAGTGATTTTTATAACCAATACTGTTAAGTCTACTGCTTTTTGAAAGTCAGATCGATTCAGTTTGTGACTGAACTAATGTTATAAATGACACTTAGGAAGTGTGGAAGAAATGATACTAGACACTTGTTTGCTGACTGTTAATAATCATAGAACAAAATCTTCTATATCATCCTTCAAGTTAAGCTAGAATCTTTTCTTTGGCAATCTGATCAGATTCAAGAACAAGTGCTAGAATCTGGTGATGAGACTTATTTTCCTGCTTTACGTGTGGGACTGCAGAAAAAATCATCTGTGGTGAGTGAAAATGCTATCAAGCGTGTAAAAGCTTGAACTGTTCACGTTTTTCGTAATTCTTACTGATAGATTACATTGTTGCATATGCAGTCATTCTGGTTCGACTACCAAACTGGTCAGAATTCTATAAAGGAATTTGTTCCAGTGGAAAGTAGAGCTACTCCTCTTTATAACCGTGCATTTAAAATTGGTTTAGATTCAGCCGATGGTTCAAATAACCTGGAAGGGTAAACAAATCTAGATTTGTAGTATTTTTCCTGCTGTTTCTTGTTTTAGTTTTGTTTTACCATGTGACAGTGAATGCGTGTTATTGAATGATACTTTAGGTATCTATCTTGTGCATTATTTAGAAGTTTATTTTCTCTGTTTTAATTGTTCCAGAGGCTTGGAGATTATTAATGCTCCTCAACGTTGCTTCAATTGCGGCGCGTACAGTCATACCTTGAAAGAATGTCATAAGACATTTGATCGAGCAGCAGTTAGTATTGCCCGGAGGCAACATAAAAGCAAGAGAAATCAGGCTCCTGGATCCCGCCTACCGTCTCGATATTATCAGAGCCCTCAAAAGGGAAAATATGATGGCTTGAAACCTGGCTTACTTGATGCAGAGACACGCCAACTTCTTGGTCTAGGGGTGATTTTCAACCTCCTTTTCTTGTATTGGAATTAGACCGGAGGAGACGTGTGTTCCTGATTAAGCGATTTTTTGTCTTGTACAGGAATTTGACCCTCCTCCATGGCTTAACAGAATGCGAGAAATTGGATATCCACCAGGATATTTAGGTAAGCTTTGCTGCTCTCTCTCTTCATATCTTTCATTAGAGTGGTGGAGCCAAAAATGGGTACTTTAACCAACCCGACCTAGCATTTACAAGCATGGCCATCATATTACCAACAGCATCTTGTTCATGACTTGGTTGTCGCTGCTTTCTGTTTATCTCTTAGCTGTAGAAGACGATCATCTCTCGGGAATCACTATATTTGGTGAGGAGGATACTAAAGCAGAGGAAGAAGAAGTTAAGCTTGAGGACGGTGAAATCTCAGAAAAAACAAGCCCTCAAGAGCCGCAAAGGAAAATGACAGTAGAATTTCCGGGGATTAATGCACCCATCCCAGAAAACGCGGATTTGTGGCTATGGCAACAGAGGAAAAACATAGAACATGCTTATTATCATGAGCAGCATCGACCTCAAGATTATAGATTGGAGGTGGGTGGCCCTCCTGGTGTTGAACCATCCTCGAGTTATCCTCCAAGGTATGGCATTAGATATGATCACGGGTTTGGTTTAAGACCCAGAAACCGGGTCTCTGAAAAACCAGAATTAGAAAGACTTAAGAGGTATGATCACTCTTCATATGATCCAGTTTTCAGGGAGAGGGAGGATAAGGATCCATAGCCATGAATTAATGAATTAATGAGTGAATGTTGTAACAATGTGTTAGGTTTTTTTTTATAATTTCTTTTTGTCTCTGTTAAAACTAGGATATATAGTTTGCACCGTGTAAGTGATCGAGGACCTCATAATTTGTCAGGAAGGTGATGATTCCGGTTAATGAGTCACTAAAGGATCTTTAAAGGAAAATGAACTAAGATGCATTCAAAACATTATAACACAGCAGATAAAAAAATTCTAGAGAATCGCAGTGGTATATTACTCCATATTTATGTTCAAGGAATTTTCTATGTTACATTCTTTTGCCTAGGATAATATCTCAAAAACAAAATATAAATTGAAAGTAAAATATAATACAAAGGTTATGATTGAGAGTGCTTAACACGTATTTTCTAGTTTATGTACATATTTTATCTAAAATTTGAAAAATGCGTATGAGATATTTCTCTTTTGATTCCGTTAACTTTTTCTTTGTCTAAGAGTGTTATACGGTGATAACTGACTTATTTGGTTCATTAATTTTTCATTACCCAAAATGTTACTTGAATAGAGTTTTTAATCTCTAATTCTTTACGATCCCTGAGAGGAAGAATGTTCGAAGGTCTTGGTTAGGATAAAACATGATTCACAGTTTTGATTTCAAGAGAGAATATAAGTCTAAGGTCGAAATAAAGTTCATACACGATATCTCAATTGATTCATGATTCAAACCAATAAAGCAACCCATGAAAGGCCTTACATGAAACTTGGGCAAACCGGGCCCTTTGAGATGCCGAGACGAACTTCCATTCCGTGGTGGAAGTCTACTGGCTTGAATGTCTCCGATTCCCGAGGATCTGCATGGGATTAAGAAACTAGATTGATTCAAATAACCGATACCGAATTTCAAACAAATCTCAAGTTTTTCGTTACTTAATATCTGGCTAATTGGTGCCAAAGAACAGCATACTTAAAAGGGCGAAGCGTTTCCTAAGAAAATGAACTATTATCAGATGATGCTTTGAGAAAAATTCAACACTGGAAAAAAACATCTTTTCTCCTTGCGAACATCAAAGTATGAACTTTTATCGAATTGTTTTCTGCTACTACCATCAAGCTGTGTGTCCACTGATCTAGAGAAGTGAATGTAGCATTGAGAGACATAGGATAGGAGTAAAGGACAATTACCATTCAAGTAATCCTCAAAGCCAAAGTCATCCACGGCTCCTGTGTAGACTTCTAAACCGAGCATTGACGATGGAATTGGTCCAGGAGGTCTCTGAAACCTAAATATTGAGAAAAATGATAAAATACGAACACTACAATCAAATGTTTTTGTTCCAGAGAGCTATCAACTACGAGCACATCATGCACCAAACATTTTAGAATCCAGAGAGCTATCAACTACGAGCACATCATGCACCAAACATTTTAGATCCAATGCTCCTTGATGCAGATATAGATAATTTCAGGTTTCAACCAGGTAAGGACAAGGAACTCAAATACTAGTGAACACACAGATACTAGTAACGCACACAATTTCATTTTGCCAATAAAAAAATAAATAAATGGGAATTATAATGTGGGAATTTAACTTTACACCAAAGACTAGCTCTCCTCAATGCATAGATTCACAGATAACATAATGCGCAAACTCGTATCAATCTGATCTATGCTCATATAGATGGTGTTGTTCTAGTAGCGTTCCAGCACCCAGTAGTATTACCAGATTCAGTGAAATTGAATACAGTACTATAATTACAAAAGCATACCGTGAAAGAATTTGCCTGTCCATATCCATCTTCAATGGGAGTGCAGTCCCGTAGGTATGCGCAATGATCTTCCTCTTCATTGCCTCTTGCGATTTCTTTTCCTGAAACAAAAACAAACACGGTAATTGATGATCAACGGAGCTTAAGATGCAGCGGAGTTAGAAGAAAAAATCCCTAATCTTTCAGCCCTTGAGAAATCTAGTAAAACTGAAACAACAATTGCTACTCAAAATGTCTTCATTAAAACCTGAATAGCTAAACTGCGAAGAATTAATGAACTAATCAGAGAACAGAAGAACCCACTTTCCCTTTTTTCTTTCTACCCCACATTTTCCCGAGAAACAAACAAATTCAATAGCTAATCGAAACAGAGCCAATATCAACCTAAGAAAATCACATAAGAAAGCAAAGAAAACTCGATCGAAGATAGCTTACAGATTCGTAAGACGATTCGAGCGGGTGAGATCCGACGATGTCGCTCTTGACGCCGTGGAGACCAAACCGAAGAGCGTCGTTCTTGACACCACCAATCTCATGAGCTATCTTCTTCGTAGAGTCCATTTTTTCTTCGTTCTTCTTCTATGTTTCGCTCTGGTTTTTCCTCCTCTTGTAGCTTCCTTGGCGACTTTCGGAGCAAGCAAAAGAACAGCAATCTCTGTATACCACTGAGAAGACGAAGCCCAATATTCGGCTCTTATGAGTAAACCCAAGTCTATGGCCCATTAGTAATTTATTTTGGGCCGTTTAAATTGCCTAAAGCCTGAATTTGTTAAATTTATCTTCCTAAAGAAAAATTCAGGCTCAAGTCTTTTTTTCCAACGATCTTATTTTGATATAAAATAAAACAAACTTCTAACAAAACACAAAGACAAATTCATGCTTAACCTCTATCAATCTAATACAAATAGTCCATTATCTTCTAGAATAAAACATTATATGACATAATATAAATAGCCAAAACAAATAAAAATTCAAGTATTAAAATATTATTTATAATTAAAAAAATTGCAGATGTAGAAAAGATATTATAGTTGGGGTCCCGGTCATGGTCAGACTAATAAAAAAAATAAGAAGTTAGTACAATATCTAGTAGAAAAGATATTATGTGAATATTAAAATGAGCTATTTCGGCGAGTTTATTTCATAGGATCTGACAAAATGTAATTTATATAATAAAATAAAGTAACTTTCACTTTGCAACAAAATCTCGAGATAATAAGTTTCCAGTAATTTATTAATAAAATATTGTATATTATTCATTATCATATGTACTTTACAAATTCAGTAGGCAAGTCTACGTTTTAATGGAAGTAGTACACTTGTTACTTGCAATCTAATTCGATCAGAATTCGACTCGTACTATTGGATCCGTAATTTATTACCAGATGAGTATAACCCTGAATTGCAAATCTTGTTGAATATCTTCGAGTAGTGATCATATTTCTTCATGTTACTTTGATGTTGCATTGATCATATTTAACATAAAATACTTAATTTTGTAAGTAGAATTTTCCGGATAATGGTATTTGAGAACACTGAATACTTCATAGAATTAAAGTTTCTAAACCCATTATATATAGACTCTTCCTCGCCTTTTCCATTCTACTTATTTTTTTTCCAAACACGTCAAGGTTAAATTCTCTGCTGCGAAATGCTATTATGTTTTCAAGCTACCAGATAAACAAAAAGATATTTCCCTCTCTCTAATATGCACAACAAAAAGATATTTCCCTCTAATATGCACAATCATTGTTTTTAATATATAATCATTTTCGTTTGTTAACTGTATTTTCCTGCGGCCGCGATAAATTATTGTTATCGCAATTAACTACAATCAATCACAACGATTACACGTTTTGTTTTGCATCATAATTTTTTTTACCGCTGGTTAAAACAGTAGTACGATTAATAATTTACGATCGACCGCAACCACAACCTCCAACGACATACAAACAAACAATATATGTTGTATTCGTATCTCCAGTGTTGAACGCAACCACAACCGTAAACGCAAATACAATAGCATTTGACGGAGACTTGTAAACGAATAAGAATTATATATAATTTTAAGGAATGTTTCTTTGGTTTTGTAGTTCGTTTCATGCATATTAATTTAGTGAGAGTCATGGAATACACAATACTCAGTGTTTTGTCTTGTTTTTAGAGTAAGAAACTTTAATAATAAGAATATATCTAGTCGTTCTATTTTACAAAATCCATTGACTAATTAATTTTATAGCAGATAAGTGGAACTAATTCTAGGTTAGGTCGATCCTTTTTAATTAGGTGAAAATGTATTGAGGCTCCAATATTATATTCAATTTTGTGGGTTTTCAAATTCAAGATTAATTGAAGACTCAATTGTGTGTAGTGCCTATAAATGTTGGATTGGACAAGGATCACCAAATATATAAATAATTTTCTGATTATCCAGAATATATACTTTAAAGGCTAAGAAATCTCAAGGTACACAAACTGAATCTTAAACAAGGACTTTCCACCAATATTGGTGCTTACATGCATGTTTAAATTTGATGCTCCTTCAAAATATCAAGATTTATGGGAACACTGCCAACAACAATCAAAAGAAAGAAACATGTCATGGAAATGCACATACATATGAATCATAATTTAGGCTATATAAGAGCCTTGAATGCAAATTGTACCTCTAGGGAAACTGGTGTTGGTGAATGCACAAATATGAATGGTCACCAAAAGGATTTTGGTCATAATTATAATCCAAAATTTGAGGCAGAATGGTATTATAGTTGCTATTAGAACTTTGATCTGTCATTATAAATGTCCCGTTATGTTGACTGTAACTTTGACCCATCTTCGTCGGTAGATTGATTTTGCTCTTAGTTAAGATGGATTCTTGATCATTATCAAACTTACCTTGGATTGCTTCCTTGTAGAAAGAATGAATCATGTCTTGTCCTTCGTTGAAGAGTATGGAGCTCTTGAATGGGTCCATGATTTCAGATTGTGATATCTCCGGGACAGTTTGTGGATGACCATAAGCTATTTCTCTTGTTGTCTCCGTTTCTTTTCCTTTACATTTGGCTCTGGATACAATTGATGAGATGTTGCTCATATCACTCTTCTCTGCCTTCTTCACCTCTTCTTCTTCGCAGTACTCCAGGCTCGAGCCATACACAAAGCTCTTATTGCCATCATCATCATCATCCTCTTCTTCTACATTGCCAACATTGTATCCGGAATCTTCATCATCATTGTTGAGTCTTTTTGC